>JAULBS010075089.1:0-20472 GCA_032355785.1 Symmetromphalus regularis
GAGAGAGAGAGAGAGAGAGAGAGAGAGAGAGAGAGAGAGAGAGAGAGAGAGAGAGAGAGAGAGAGAGAGAGATGGATGAAGGTAGGCAGAGGGAAGGATAGGGAGACAGGGAGTTAAGGAGAGGGAGGGAAGGATAGAGAGAGAGAGAGAAAAAAGAGAGAGAAAACGAATAAAGAGGGAGGTAGGGAGGGATATGGTGAGGGAGAAAGGATAGAGAGAGAGAGCGAGATAGAAACAGAGAGATAAATGGAGAGTGCGAGAGAGAAGAAGGGAGATAGAAAGAAAGAGAGAGAGAGTTATCGAACTAAATTATGAATAACTGATCTTAGGTAACTGATTAAACAGCGCAACGAATTGATATTTTATGTAACGTTATATTGTATAATGTTAGATTGCTTAATAACGTGGGTGGTCGACCTTGGCATTGCCAATTGATCTGGAGATAAAAAAAACTATTTAAAAAAATAAATAACATGGGAGGTTGAATGAACGGCACGACATCATAGTTTATAACTGGTTTTGGCACACACAACACGAACTGGCCCGAGTGTGCGTTCACAGGACCCTGCTTTCAACTTGATCTGAGATAACCAGCTAGACTCGACTTCTTCCACGATTTCATCTTGCTAATTGAATAACCAGTGTATTTAAATGTATTGTCGTGTAATAATGATAAGCAGGGCTATAGTTAGCAGGGTGGGAAAGGTTGAGGAAGCAGGTAGTGCCAACCATTTTGAAAATATTAATTGTTTTCAGTATGAAATAATTTTTAAATAATGATTTTTAGACTTCCTGTACACCCATGAAATATGTTTAGACTTACTGTACACCCATGAAATATTTTTAGACTTAAGGTACACCCATGAAATATTTTTAGATTTACTTTAAACCCATGAAATATTTTTAGTCTTACTGTACTCGCCATGAAATATTTTTAGATTTACTGTACACCCATGAAATATTTTTAGATTTACTGTACACCATGAAATATTTTTAGATTTACTGTACACCATGAAATATTTTTAGATTTACTGTACACCCATGAAATATTTTTAGATTTACTGTACACCATGAAATATTCTTAGACTTACTGTACACCCATGAAACATTTTTAAATTTAGTGCAATCCTCATCCCACCGTCGAAGACAAAAAAAAGGTAACTTATTATTAAAAAAAAAACAAGTTTTATTATAATTTTTATTTGAAAGCATTTTATGATTTGTTTTTATTATATTAATGAAACTTCTCCATAACAATTATGACGTCATATCCTGTAATTAGATGTTTTACTCTGGTTTGATTTATCTTTGTAATAATTTATATTATGTATCTAGTTACCTTTTCTAACTCAGCTTGTTTTCCTTTTGTTTATGAGTTTGTTAACCTCAGCCTTGAACATTTTCTAGATTGGTTAATTATTTGATTGTTTGTTGTGCACATAAATTATATCAGACCTTTTTATGCCTGTGATTACATCACACCTTTTTATACCTGTGTTTTTTTTAATCTGCATTCCTTATACTCTTGAGAAAGGTTGATTGATTTTATGATTGTTTAACAACGTCCCAGCACAAAAGAAATTGTATTTTAAAAATGAAATGTTTGAGTTTCATTTAATTTGTTTTGTAAAGTGGATTGGCTTTGTTTGTTTTATTTATATATTTTATTTTTAGTCGCTGGTTGTTAGTCTCTTTTTAACTCTTGCTACACAGCAAAAATAGCCACACATGTTTCACATGTCAATTGGCGAACATATGTTTAACATTAACCGAACATATGTTTAACATTAACCGAACATATGTTTAACATTAACCGAACATATGTTTAACATTAACCTACGTTCTGTTAAACATATGTTTGCAAACGCATGTTTCACATACGTTTCTTTGTACATAATTATGTTTAACAGAACACGTGTTTAACGTACGTTTAACATATGAGTATTTATGGTGTTTCTTTCCCTAGTTATCAACAACATTTCCTTAGCAATGATAAAAGTTATCGAAAATAATTTAAAAAGTAGAATTTATTGGATTTTAGTTATGCTTGATCCAGAAATGTATAATTGATATTTAAAAAAATCAAATTAAATACATGTATACCTTTGTTAGCAACCAAGATGGGGTCCATAGCAACAATGAAACTTATAAATATCTATAGAAGTCCTTTCCATGTCATTGTGTACGATATTAACGTACATTTAATATTTATATGATAAAACATCCTTTCATCATTTGTTTAACATACGTTTGAAAGGTACATTAAACATACGTCCGCCTATTTACATGAAACTATTACGTCCATGAACGTACGTTAAACGTACGTGAAACATACGGCGCTAATTGTATGTGTATGGATGCTATTTCATTCCTCTGAAGAACTTATTTATAAAAGTAAAACGTTAGGAGACTTTTAAACTTTATTCTTAATTTTAATTGTTTATTCTTAGATGTACAGAAAAATTATTTTAATTATTAATTTTATATTTTAACTAATTATAATACTCAGTTTTGTTACTAATTTTGTATAATATTTGCAGTCTTATAATTATGTATGTATTACAACATACACTTATCTGTATGGATATAACTGTAATGAATTACGCCAACGATTTCGCTTATTCATCCTCTGGACTCTGCCTTCTGCTGAGATACGGTTTTTAAAAAAATAACACTTTCGTCGTTTCAGATAAAGTTCAGAATTTGTGGAAATCTAAGTCTAGACTTCAAACGTTTTCAGCTTGGTCTATTTTCCGTTCAAACCAGTGGTCCACAACTGGTTAATCAAAGGCCGTGGTATGTGCTGTCCTGTCTGTGGGACGGGTTTATATAAAAGACTTCTTGCTGCTTGTCGGAAAAGAGTAGACTATGTGACGGCAGCGGGTTTCCAATAAATAAATATGTCAGAATGAAAATATGCTTGACGTCCAATAGCCGATGATAAGATAAAAATCAATGTGTTCTAGAGGAGTCGTTAAATAAAACAAACTATCCTTTTAAAAGTTTTACATGACTGAGTGTCAATGAGAAGAGAGACGTAGCTCACGGACAGAGGGTCCACACGAGGAGCGACGGGTCGTCGGATTAATTCCGGTCAGTGAGCGCATTTGAGCTATTTCCCTCTCCAGCCAGTGCACCATAACTGATGTACTGAAGGTTGTGATATGTCTTGTCCTGTCGGTTGGAAAGTTCATATAATAGACTCCGTGTATCTTATCTCTAAGATTAGCCTATGCAGCTGTATCGGGTTTCTTCTGAAGACTATGAATCGCAAATACCATGTGTGTGACTCTTAATAGACGCTGACTAACTAATGTGATGGGGTATCGTTAAATAAACATTCCTCTCTTTCTGGCCAAATAACAAAATAAAAAAAAAAACGTTACAAAAACATTGATGAAACCAGATGTATATTATTCACCAGTACCAGACGTTACTAACAGCATTTAAACATTATTTTATAAGCATCAGTAATCCAGTGGTCAGACATCGGATTTTCAAGTAGAAGACTGTGGTTCAAACCCTGTCAGAGACCGGCTCTAACTTGTCAAAATTACCAAATGTTTTACATCCAATAGCCGATGATTTATAATTCAATGTGCTCCAGTGGTGTCGTTAAACAAAACAAACAAATTAAACATTATTTAATTATTCGTATAATGGCGTCAGAATGTCTACCATACTCCAGAGAGGGCAGCACATACCACGGCCGTTGATTAACCAGTTGTGGACCACTGGATGGAACGGAATTGTTGCTATTACTACTACTACTACTACTACTACTACTACTACTACTACTACTACTACTACTACTACTACTACTACTACTACTACTAGTTCTACTCCTTCTTTGCTTCTTCTTCTTTTCGTCTTCAGAATTCGATGTGCCATTCTTATCTTTAGGTCAATAGTCATCATAAAATCGGCATCATAAATTAAGCAGCCACCTGTTTTAAGAGGCCATGTTTTCTTACTCATTTGGGTGCCTGCTTAAGACAGGTTTTCCCAGGAAACTGATTCCGGTCCTTCTTAGGATTTTTGTTAATTTTCATCTTTGAACACTTTAAAGTGGAGTACATACAAAGTTTAAGGTTTTGTAACTTAAACACAAAAAGTTAACACTACAGAAGCAAATTGATTATATAATTAGGATATTAATCTGCTGGACTAGAAATCGATGAGGTCTAGCACAGTGGCACTTCGGCAATCAGGAAGCAATTTCCGTACCATGACCACCGGACCTGTATCTCGAATTCCAACACAGGAGCAAACTACAGATATATTAATAACAGTTTTACAACGGGTGAGATTAAACGATGAAGCATTCCATCACAGGAATTACTTTGATTGATGCACGTATTCTTGGAGGAAAAAGTATTGCTCATTCATAGCTAAATATAAAATAATATGTTTGTAGTCGGCTAAAGAGGTAGCTTAAAATAGTATTAATAGTGGGCTTAGGACATGTATGATTAAGTGAGGAAATATTTCAATTGAAAGAATTGTTCGAATACTTTGGGGATCTAAGATTGCACCTTTTGCTTTAAAGTGACCGTCCCACAGAATTTAAGGGATTTTGTGATCTAAATATTGATTACTAATCAAACTTACATGCATTTGTTATACTATATCTCGTTTTCATATCACACAAGACATTTTAACTGAACCATGGTACAGGGAATTCCAAGTCGAGTCAATCGATGTTTTTCACATTTTAAAATTTCAAATTCGGAATTCCACGTGGGGCGATATAAATTGGTATGAAATGTTTTTGAAGCTGCAAAAAATATTCATTATTATTTTTAAAATATTGATTATAAGCGAGATGCGGTAGTTATGTAAGTAGCTGAATTAAGTATTTCTATGGACAAATCAAATGTTTATATTTAAAATTAATTCTTTGTTTGGAAATTAATTAAGTCAAGTTTCCGTGGGACTATGCGTTTAAAGTATGAAATATGGCACACATGTACATTGAATCATTTTAACTCATTCTATGTTTGTACTAAGTTTTTTACTTTTATCAAAGCCTAAATAAAAAGAATAATCGTTTAATTGTAATTTATTGCATATTTTGCACTTATTGATCCACAAATTGGTCAAATGGGGGTCACTGCCAGTAGGGTTACATATTAAACAAATAATCAGAATGACTTCGTGTATGATTGTGTATATTTTAATGCTTTTATTAAAAAAATGTAAGATATTAAAAAAAAATTAAATAAATAAATAAAATAAAAATAATATTAAAAAAAGAAACGAAATATAAGAATCCTCGAGTAATCAATTTCCGGTCTATTAAGGGGAAAACACTTCTGCACACGTGCAGTTGTAAAGACATAATATAACCGAATACTGTTTTACCTTGGCTATGTTACTATTAAAATCAACCAACAAATCTTTCAAATCTCATCTGTTTATATATTTTTAAAAACGAAATCATTACCTGGTCGGATGTTGACATTTTGTGAAGTTCTTCCCGGATTCGGTCTATTTTTAGTAAATGTTACAGTCTAGTGGTCGTACCGTAAAACATATGGAGAACCATGTGGGTCATAAATTATTAATAAAAAACAGAACCAGTTGAACTTTAAAACGTAAGTAAAGTAATATATGAACATATTTATAAATTGTTTTTCACAAGCTTACTTGATCAATTCTTCAAGACAGTATGGACACAAAAATATTCTGTGACATCCCATAACCATTTGCTCAAAACGCAAAATTTTAGATGCACCCAGTGGTATAAATTATTTTTTATATTACTATATTCATGTTTAATGAATGACATTTTTAAGTTTTACTTTTTTTCAGTTTCTTATATTTTTAAATTATTCTTTAAGCCATGTCCAAACAAACATCTTCATCATTTTTTGTTTTGTTTTACTGATGCAGTTGGGACAAAATGGGCTTCCCATAAAAAAAAATTCTTCAAGCCAGTAATGCATATCACGTGACTTTCTAAACTTGGGCAGACGACACGTTTGTGCGCTCTGCTAGTGACAATTGCTGCTTATTTTGGTATGTTTTGATGTTGCACGTTATTTAATGTGATTCTACAATGCCAAATGAGTGTTGTGTATCAATCAACCTTTTAAAAGGTTAATTTTTACACGTTTTTTCCTTCTAATTTTGTCTTCTGAAAGTGAAGATTTGTATTTTTGTAACATAATTATTCCGATGTCAAGGTTTACTTGTGCGCAGATTCGTTGTAAACAAACCGTACAAAAATAGACCGACTCCAGATTTAAGCCGGAAACTGATTATAAGTGATACTTAAACACAGTCAACACCGCCCTTGATCTTCTCCTTATGTCACATTGCCTTGTCAAAAGATCGGTATCTTTAACTCAGTGACATAAACCGGTATTTTGAAGGGGATCAAATATAGTTAAAATTGTTTTAATATTGTAGGGGGTATCCAATGTTAGTTACTTCCAAATTATAATGGATGTTCTAGATCCACTAGGTTCGTCTACGATATGGAACCAATACGTCAACGCTGTCTTGACAGCTAGGCAGAGCGGAAAGAAAATACGGAGATGTGGTGGACATTCCGATGCAAATAACAATAAAGTGAGGAAATACGCGAAACTAAATTATGATGCCGAACAGAAGAATTTAATAAAGTCACTGGTGTGTGTAATACAACCCCAGCTCAACAGGTTCAGCGTTCTGAGATAAACTAGATTCAAATGTAATCATTACTTTCCTCAGCTCATTTTCTTGCAATAGGATAGGCGGGGGATGTAGCTCAAACTGTAGAGTGTCCATCTGTGAACCGGTCGGTCGTTGGATCGATCCTTCTCAGTGGACCCATTTTCAGTTTGGGTTATTTTTCCTTTCAACGGCCGTGGTATGTGCTGTCCTGTCTGTGGGAAAGTGCATATAAAATATCCCTTGCTGCTTATTGAAAGAGTAGCTTTGTGGCGGCAGCAGGTTTCCCCTAATGACATATGTCAGAACGACCATATGTTTGACGTCCAATAGCCAATGATAAGATAAAAATCAATGTGCTCTAGAGGCTTCGTTAAATAAAACAAACTTTAATTTTTTTTTTGTATTAGGCTAGTTTCATGTTGCATTGCGCATATGCGAGTCACCCAGGAACAAGATGAATTAACGCAAGATCACGCGAGAGGAAGCGATATCCAATATCTCGCGTACGGGGGCATTGTAACCATATCTCCACAGATCGTCTGTAGCTCATTTACTATGCCTTCTCATCTTGGGTACATTTATGATTATAAGATCGACTAGTCAGCCTTGTAAATGCAGTACAGTAGCGGATCCAGGAGGGTCCAGGAACACCCTTTTATCGATTTAAAAAAAAAAAACTTTTCTGAGTGGAAGGACGTGAAAATTAACAATTTTTTCCCTAAGCTACTTTTTCACTCATCACTTTTGGACCCCCCTTTCAGAAATCCACGTTTGGACCCTGCTTTCAGAAATCCCACATCCGCACCTGCTGTATGTTGCCTTTGTAATAGTGGTTAAAACTGTCTTGTATGAGAACGTTTTATAATGAAGACATTTATCCTGTATTAAATAAAAGGACAGAAAAAGAGAAAAACAAAACAAAACAAATAAACCACTAACACTAGCTTGTTCTTATCTTCACAATTTCACAAACTAAATAATCTATTCCATAATAAATCTAAATTTAAAAAAAGAGAATGCTAAACGACACCCAATGTAGTCAGGGACCAAAGTTTGAATCGGGAATCGCTCAGTGGATTAAAAAAAAGTCAATTTTTCCTAAACAAACAACAGATAAATAAATAAATAAAGAGATTTTTAGAAATAAAAATGAAATAAATAAATAGACTGATAAATACATTTAAAAAAAAGATTTGAAAATATAAATTTTGGCTAACAAAAAACATGAAGTTGCCATTTAAAGAAAAATATAAATTTGTAAATAAAATAATATAAAAGATATGACATTTGAAAAAAAATCACTTTGGGCAAACAAAAGACAAATAAAAATGACATCTGAAGAAAACTATCAATGTTGGTAAATAAAAGATAAAAAAGATGACATTCCAAGAAAAATATCAATTTTAGCAAACAAACCTCGCGGAAAGCAATGGCGAACGGACATAATTCGTCTCAACAGAAAATGTCTGGAAATAATCATGTTATGTTTCCATAGCAGTGCCAAGGATAGAAGTTTGGTTTCAGTACAGACGGATTCTTCATTTACGTCAATCGATTACATAGAGTAGACCAGCTAGGTTTTTTCTGCCACTGTAAGACCTTTCCGTATTGTATATCGAAGATCAAACACAAAGCCGTTTGCTATCATGCTCAGTAAAACGTGTATTTCAAAGAGCTTTTGTTATTAATCGAAAAATTGCACAAGTGACAGCAACGGGTTTCTTCTTTCTAAATTATAATGTTTCGTAATCGGTATCACTAATTATTGTAAAGAAAGAGATAGAGTGAGAGAGACACACAGAGTGAGAGAGAGAGACACACACAGAGAGAGAGAGAGAGAGAGAGAGAGAGAGATAGAGAGAGGGGAGATAGAGAGGGAGCGAGAGAGAGAGAGAGAGAGAGAGAGAGAGATGGGGACGTATATCCATTATTGTTATGAATAAAACAAATGTAGCAGGACATCAGATTCTTAAGCTGAAAACAGTGGTTCAAAACCCGTTGGACTACATGTCAAAATTATTAAACGTTTGACATTCAGTAACCGATGATTTACAAATCAATGTGCTCTAGTGGTGTCGTTAAAAAACCCCGAACAAAAACAAAAACTATTCGATTCTTGTTTTCTTTACATATGAATGAAAACGAACCCAGGCCCATACATATTTTATATATAGTTCATCACTCTGTAGGATACGTAAACATAACCATTATGGCCTACATCAATGGTAGATGACAGAAAAAACAGTTCATCATTAACAAACTGCGAATATTCTCTAACGTTATTTCTATAAATAAGACAAAACACTGACAAATATACTGCCATTAACACTGAAATATCACTAAAGGGGTTCGGGGTTACTGCAAAGCTGACTCATTCATATTTAAATTTTAAACGATTTACCATGCATGTTTCATGTCTTATGTGTGTAGAACAGACTGTAATACAATTATATTCTCTTTTATTACGTTATTAATGCGCGCATTTCTTTCCTTTCTTCATATTACCAATGTAATACGTATCCAATGAAACGCAGTAATTGATTGGTTTGCTTGATCACGCCAATGTGCATGTCAGCCAATCATAGGAGATGTCACAGCTTGTCAGTTAAACTCTTTAAATATCGCCCTGTAAGACCAATATAGACCAATTTCATATTAGGTTTGTTATTTCTGATTTGTCTGCAGAAGATCCTTATTTCATAGGTTTCATAATTGTTGATGCAAAAATAGGTTCTATCGAAAAACTATTATCGTGTTAAATCCATAGATCTGCACAATAAAAGATCCAAGGGACACAATGTAGTATTGAACTTTTATTTTCTAATACATATATTTGTATTTATATTCAGCTAAGGGCTGCCAGTTAAATTTATACGGGGGTAGTGGGGCAGAACGCGTTTAATTTTGTTTAGCATACCACCTATATAAAAAAATCACCCCTCACCTACTTTTATCAAATATGCTCATGATCCCCTACCAAGGTTAATATATACATGGATTGGTACCAAAACGAGGCCCACGCCCCCCATCGCTTAATTTATTTATTGCCGGTGGTCACAGACCTAGTACCAAGGTAATTATAATTTCTTTCACCAACCCACCACCCACATAAATTGACCATGTTTTTACCAAGGACCAACGTCAAAAAATACATGTGCGTTCTGCTCCCGATGTAATTTAAACTGGAAACGCCCTAAGGTTCAAGCCCGCTGTTTTGGGTATGCAACTAGGCTGTGTGGGCTGTCTGATTGGAACGGATATTAATACTTGAAGACTAAATTTTGAAAACCCAGCCGCAGAGAAATACCGTTCATTTCTAAACAAATCTATAGTGACGCTCAATCACCAATAACATTTAAGAGATCAGTGGCAATGTAGAAGATTTAGAACGTGGACTGATCAGTTTGTTGAATTGTTCGGTAAAGAGGGAGGAGTAGCCTATATGGCGGTAGCGGGTTTCCTTTAAAGGCATGTCACAATGTTTGACGTCCAATAGCCGATGATTAGGTAAAAATGACAGTGTTCTAGAGGCGTCGTTAAATAAAACAAACTTTACTTTTTTCTTCAGTAAAGAGAACATTGAAGAGCCACATTGAATTATAAATATTGAAACAAAAAGAAACGAGAGGTTTTGAAAAAAACAACTATTTTTACCATACCCTTTAATGGATATTTTTTTTAAACCCGACCACTTTGAACTTTTTTTAGGATATTATTTTTCGTTTGGTATGTCACCTGGTCACCACGTGGTTATGTCGCATTTTTTAATAAAAATACATGTTTTTAACAATTTAAGTTAACGATTGAAAATATCGTATTTAACGCAAATTAAGCGTGATATCGATTTTGTGATGTTCGATTCTAAAAGCGATATTGTTGACAAAACGCACTGTTTTACCTTTACCATCTCAACAAGCTGCATGCTAAAGAAATGAATAAACACTGCAGCATTCACAATTACTCGATTATTTACTAGGTATCTCGCCTAAAACAATAACAATATCTTATAGTTCTACTGTCCAGAATATTCTTCAGATACGAATCCCATTGAATAAATTTCAGTTGAATGGAAACAAAGCGCATACAAACATTTACCACTGTCAATAAGCATGGAACAATATCAGTCGTTTTGCTTAGAGATAGGAAGAAACGAAATATCACATATTTACAATATCATCGTCTGAGTCTGTATTGGTCTGGACGTGTAATAGTAGTTTGCTCAAAATACCACAATTTCATCTAATTCCTAAATATCAGCTAGAAACTTCATAATTAAACGAGCTAACTTCTATAAAATGTAATATTTCTTGTCTTTTTTGTTTTAGTATATGTACGTTTCATTGTTCAGAAGAAAGACAGACGTCTTACATAAATAAAAAAGACCCCAATCCCCCAACGAATTAAAAATACCACTCCGGTCCGTTTGAAAAATTGAAATATACACAATTTGTATATGTGTTTTGGCGTGCGTGTATATGTAGATATGTTGGGATCTATGAATAATTTCTTCTATTTCTTTTTAAAACAAAAACAAATTCCAGTTCCTTATAATTTTGATGTATTACTAATTGTTTTTAAAGTTTATAATGTATTTTTATAATGAAGATATAAATATAGGTTTTTCTTCCTCTTTTATTTCATATTATTAATATTCACTTTCTTTTGTAACAACCCATATCTTATCCATTAAATAAAAATGATTGGTGTAAACAAGGGATTGGGAAAAAACCAAAACAATTATTAAAAAATAGAAAGAATTATAAGCACGAATCCACAAATCAGAACATAAAGACAATTAAATTTAAAAATAATAAATATAAATTTTAAAAATACAATATAACACGTAAACACTCACATACATAAACACACACACGCACACACACAAACACACACTAACACACACACACAAACAAACAAACACACACACAAACAAACACACACAAACACACACAAACAAACACACTCTCTCTCACACACACACACACTCACACACACACACAAACAAGATTCAATGTATTAAAATTAACAGTTCTCAAGTAAAACGAGCCTCTTAAATAAATCAAAGTTCCACAAAGAAGTAAGAGATAGCGTGTTGTCAATTACGTTTAATGGTTCTCAAATCAACAGTCCTACAGAACGTCTTAAGTAAGTTAAAGTTCCACAATGAACTAAGAAATACCATTTTTAGTCAGTTTGAAGAAAATCAAGATATTACGTTTAATGGTTCTTATTTGAACATCTTACATAAATCAAAATTCCACCATGAACTGGGAAAGACGACCGTGGACAATTTGACGACTGTGAAGCTATTACGTTTAATGACAGGATTGGATAGGAGGAAATTCCGGCCAATTCGTCTTCAGATGGCTAAGAGAAGGAAAGTGTTAAATGGTGTAGCACCTCTAATGCTGTCTGTCTCACTCCACAGTTAGCGGCGTCCCACAACTCATCATGATATACTCAATCCAATTTATACACTATTTTATTGTATCGACTAGACGTTAAAGGTACTAACCCTCGTTAGTAGATACTGCAAGAAATGTAAAGATATTACAACCTTTCTGACAGTTAAGGGTAAGATTTTAGTTACAATGTCCTTAGATGATCCATATTAGCACTTCATCAACCAATAACAGTTTATTCTATTTTTATAGTCACAGGAAAGGTCAACAATATTTAAAAAAAAAAAAAAAGCAAGAAAAAAAAAGATCAAACAAAACATCCCAACTAGGCTTCCAAAGCTTGAAATGAGCCTTGGTGTTTAAGCGGTAGAAAGTCGGACTCACAAGTTGGTGACAGTGGTTCAAACCCAGTTGAAGGCTGTCACACACCACGTGTCAAAATAACCTAATAGCCAATGATTAATAAAATCAGTGTGCTCTGGTGGCGTCGTTAAACAAAACAAACCAAAGCTTGAAATATTTATCATGATTTGAGGTTAATAAAATGCATAATAATAATAAAATCCCAGCCAAATCTTGCTTCATAAAATAATAGGCAAAATAAAATCACTTTCAATTACTCTAACTTGATTTTATTCAATTTAAAATGATAAAAAGTGTTATCCTTGTTCAAACCCGTTTCCTGCACAAGCATTTTTTTTTTTTTTTTTTTTTATCGACGCCTCTAGAGCACATTGATTTATAAATCATCCGTTATTGGATATCAAACATTTGATAATACTGATACATAGTTTGAGTCAACTTCTGGATGGTTTTGCAGTAGGGGATCCAGGGTGGGGGTCCGGACCCCACCCCTTTTCTCGTATATATGTATATATATACCATTTTCCGAGTGGAAGGTTGTGAAAATGAACTTTTTTCCACTGTCCTATTCACTCATCACAGGTGCACCCCCTTTCAGAAATCCTGCATCTGTTTTGAACCACTGTCCCATTTTGTACAGCTGGACCATAGAGGCTCACACATAGTACAAGGCAGATTCAAAGGTAAGTATAAACAAAATCTTAAAGGTCTGCGCTCACGAGTCATTGTCAAAACAGTGATTATAAGCGGTGTTTAACACATTTTTGTCCATCATTTCTCCAGCACAGTTAACCCCTCTCATTTATGGGCGTAAATTCCGGTGGACATGTTCCCCTCCACGTTTTGGACGGTGGGAGGCGCCTATATAATTATTCCCCCCCCCCACTTTTTGCTTCGAAAAATTGAAATTAAAATGTCTAAATAATACTTTTTATCTGTATTTCTATTTATTGTATCAGTGTAACACTTAAACGTGGTCTTAGCGCAAATATACCGAAGTACGCAGGGGTCTATATTTGCTTCAATCCTGGGAGGTGGGGGGACACACATATCTCCATTTTTTGGACAGTGAAATGGTCCATAACCCCCCTCTTTTGAACAGGGGAATGTTCCGCCCTCCCCTTTCAGGAAGCGATTTTCGCCCTTGCTTTCATGACTATGCTATGTTATTTATCCCTAAAATCTCATCAACACAGTACCGGATCCAAGGGAACGGGCCCACTCCGACTCTTCTCGTATTTTTTTTACTATTTACCGAGTGGAAGGACGTGAACATTATCCTTTTTATTCACCCCGATCCCATTCACTCATCCCATTTGGACCCCCCTTTCAGAAATCCACCTTTAGACCCCCCTTATAAAAACAAAGTATTACTCTGTTTGCATTTACACCATGGAATCATTTAACATGCATATTTCATCACTTCAGATGTTCCACTTCACGTACACATTAATATCATTATTGTAAAATTTTCCAAAGACAGCCCGGAAACTTTTCAGACATCCCTCCTCTTTCGTCCTGCGCACCATCCTACTGGATATTATTATTTAATTTTGAGGCAAATAACACTTGACGCGTACACGAAATGTTTATCATTTTAAATCCATCCTACAGGCAAGAAATATCGATTATTACCGACGGGAGCGTGTCTCTATAAAACATTTATAAAACGAGTTGCCGGATTACTTTATTGTATGACCGAACGGCAGATAATGAGATCAAAATGAGAAAACAGATGTTAAGTGTCACCCAGCACATACAGAAGTATCGACTACTGAGTTTGAATCAATTAACACATTAAAAGTGCACAATCATGGCTCAACTAGATGGCAGTCCTCAAAAATAGTTCTGTGAAAATATATCACATTTCTGGGGCGTATCTAGAGAGGGGAAAACTCCGAGGCAAACCCACACTCTGGGAGCTTGAACCATGTAGATATAAAATATCTGTATCATGGGGAAACAAATAAAACAAATCTGCTGAAATTTCAGACAGGGCAAGCGCTAATTCTGACACGTAGTCAAGTGTGAGCCAGACTCCAATAGGTTTTGAACCACTGTCTTCAGATTGAAAGTCCGATGTCCTTCAACTGGACTACAGAGTCTCACATATCACATTTAAAAGAGTATGGCATCAGTTATTACAAGAACGTAAAAAATTACTATCAATTAAAGCAATTTACTAGAAGAGAAATAATAATTATACAAGGAAATAATGGAAAATGGAACATTCATTCTAGTAGCAGTGCTCCTGATTTGTTAACAGCAAAATGTGCCAATTGCATTTATAACAGGGCGAGCGCACACGAGGCGGAGGGGGGACAGTGAGGCCCAATAATCAGCGGCGCCCTTTTTTGTGACACAATTTACATTGTTTACGTTGTACGCGACCTTCAAATGGCGCCCCTATTCAGATTTGCTCTCCCAATATTTAAACGGCTGTGCCGGTACTGTATAACTGTGTACCTTTACAATAAATGATGATTGAACGGTTAGATACATCGGCTCGTACAAATTATTTGTATTTAAAGTCGATACATTACATATCTCAATCGAAAGACTGACCTTTAAATATTGATTTTCCGAGATCGTCAGTTTCAGCAAACCGCTATATCTTTATCCAAAACACCAGTGTGGAAAATCATATCGTTGTAGAAGAGGTAGTCCAGTGCCAAATACTGCACTCATTAATCACTATGAAAACGTCATGAACATAGCCATTAGTTTTCAAGTCCGCTGTGTGTATAACGTCATAATAAGGGATTGCGTCAAACCTCATTTTAGTTATTGATGTGTAATGTCGGAATTTGATTTTTTTCGATGTCTGCCATAAACGTTTTTGAAAGCTTTGAAGAATCGTTGAATATTATACTCCTAATGAAGTAAGTTTTGTGTCATATTCTATTTATAGGACATAGCTTAATGTTTAATTTAATTAATGATACAGTCTATAAAATAAATAATAGGTCTCCAACTAAGTCCTGTCATACGTACTTTCCCCACCCCACCCAGACAAAATTCATTTTCTTCACCACCTTTCTTACTTGCCTGTTTCGAAATTAACCCTCATGTACAATGTTGGTGATTCCTCTCCCCAGTAAGCCTCTGTGGTCCAGCGGTAGAACGCCGGACTCACAGGCTGATGACAGTGGTTCAAAACCCTTTGGAGGCAGACTGACACCGTATTACGTGACAGAATAACCAAAAGTTTGACATCCAATAACTGATGATTAATAAATCAATGTACTCTAGAGGTGTCGTTAAACAAAATACCTCTCCTCCCTCCCCAACATAACACCCATGAGTAGCCAGCCCTCTTACAAAATTTTACCTACGCCAATTTCCTTTTCAGTATTTCACTGTAGAAATATCTTTTTCTGGTAACGAATTGCTTTTATTGACAGTAATATGTTCTGTGAATGTCATTAACGGTATGTTCTTTCTTAAAGAAAATACATTTCAAAATAAATAATTTGGGAGGACTGCCACCGTGTCCAATTATGATACCGTCCTTTTAAAACCTATTTAAAAAAAAAAATATATATATATATTTTTATTTTTATTTTTTACCCTTTTACGAGTGGAAAGACGTGAAAATTTACCTTTTTTCTCATGTCCTATTTACTCCACAATTGGACACACCCCCTTTCAGAAATCCTGCATCCGCGCGTGATGCAGTACATAATGGTTACAAGAAACAACATGGTATCCAGGCTGTATTGTTAGTGTATTGTTTAACAGGATATTACTCAGACCACAATGGATCTAACATCTACCATCTACCATTGCTCTTTTCACTCATACAAACAATTATCTTTTGTTTGTGAAAAAATAAATCTATACTGACTGGACTTGTGAGTAACAATGGCGCCAGGGCAGCACCGAAGGGGCGGAGCACGCGTAGTACAAAGCAACCATACTCCTGAAGGAATTGCCGCCATCATGGAACACGATTCATTATTGTCCTATTGATCATTCGCCATGACGAGTGCGCCGTCTAAACGATTCATATGGCGAGGTATATCGCCACTGTTGTATTTTTAATCACATATCACAAGCTCAAAGGAAAATATTAGAACCCATTTGTCAAAATTACTGCACCAGCAAGCTCGCTCAAAGCCGAGAGGATCGATCGATGGAGAGCATTTAAATAATTAACATTCTCCCGCCGCAGTTTGTGTGAGAAGTGTAATGTAATTAAGTACGGAGCTGCAAGATGATACACCGTGACTGTCACAAGTCCACTTGACTATACACCATGACTGTCACAAGTCCACTTGACTATACACCATGACTGTCACAAGCCCACTTGACGATATGGACTATAAAATATACCATGACTGTCACAAGCCCACTTGATGATGTGGACTATAAAATATACCATAACCGTCACAAGCCCACTTGACGATATGGACTATAAAATATATCATGACTGTCACGAGCCCATTTGACGATATGGACTATAAAATATATCATGACTGTCACTAGCCCACTTGACGATAGGGACGATAAAATATACCATGACTGTCACAAGCCCACTTAACTATACCACAAGCCCACTTAACTATACACCATGACTGCCACAAGCCCACTCGACTATACACCATGGCTGTCACAAGCCCACCTGGCTATACACCATGACTGTCACAAGCCCACTCGACTATACACCATGACTGTCACAAGCCCAGTCGACTGTACACCATGACTGTCACAAGCCCATTTGACTATACACCGTGACTGTCACAAGCCCACTTGACTATACACCATGACTGTCACAAGCCCACTTGACGATGTGGACTATAAGGTATACCATGCCTGTCACAACTCCAGACGACTATGTGGACTAAGATATACCATGACTGTCACAACTCCAGACGACTAAGTGGACTATAAGATATACCATGACTGTCACAACTCCAGACGACTATGTGGACTGAGATGTACCATAACTGTGATGTTCACATAAAGACATGGACTGTAAAGTATACCATGACTCTCACAAGTCCATATGGTAACATGGACTGAAAGATACACCTTGACTGTCAGGTCCATGTAACGACATGGACTATAAAGTATATAATGACTGTCACAGCTCCAGACGACGATATGGACTGTAAGATAGACTACCACTGTCATTAAATGACTGTAAGATATGCTGAGTCAGACCCACAGGAAAGATCTGTGGATTCGCTACTCATTCTTCATACTAATGATTGAAAACATATAATACATATTTCACCGATTCCCTAGTGTTAACAGTTTTCGAGTAATGTTCGCCAAAAGGCCAAAATAAACATTTATTTACATAAAAAGAACTGTCTGCCCATTTGATATTTAAACAAACTGTAAATGCTTTTTTCGTGTACAAAAATGTGGGGTCAGGTGGGATGTTTGTCTACGATTGTCGTAACTTGATTTGTGCTTGTCTAAATTAGTCTGCGCTTGTGATAAGTTGTATTATTGGTATATGCGTTTTAGAAACTCACGGTTGTCAGAAGTTGTTCTATGCTTGTCAGAAGATGGTCTATGATTGTTAGAAGTTGTTATACATTTGTGATAAGTTGGTCTACCTCTGACAGAGAATAGTCTACGTTTATCAGAATATGGTCTGTTATTCTTAAGTTGGTTTACGCTAATTTGAAGTTGGTCTATGCTTATTTGAAGTTGGTCTATGTTTAAGAAATTGTTTTAGGGTGGTCAGAATACGGTCTGTTATTCTTAAGTTGGTCAATGCTTATTTGAAGTTGGTCAATGCTTATTTGAAGTTGGTCTTGCGAAACCATCACTGTTGTATCAGACCAAGCTACGCCTGTCAAAACGTAACCTTTCCGCTTGGTTTCTTTCCACAAAGATCTGCTGTACGCTTCTTGACAGACATGCTGGGGAGTTAGTCAGATTCACTTGGTGTCAGAAATAGACAGCTAGTTAATTACACACGACAGCTCACTATCCTAGTCGCGATCAGGCGGGCGTAAAACCGGCCACACTCTCTTCGTTTGATTATCCAGTATTTACTTTGATGGCCATTAACGCCAGCGCGAACTGAACGCTTGATTGTCGTGTAAACAATCTAATTACACTACATTGCAATGTAATATCATTAAATGATGCTAGCAGGTTTGTTTGGTATTCAATTATGTGGCTGGGCGATCGGTGGGTGTGAAGAGACAACACGAAGGTGTCTGTAACAAGAGGAAGACAGAAAATACTGATAAGATAGCTCATGCTTTGATGACTTTAATGATACTGGATTAATACAAAAACCCTCTAGACTCTCACTGTTTTGACTTTAGACTATTGTGCTCTTCCCTTTGGAAAACAAAGTAATGCACTACTGATATAAGCACTAAAATAAGACCATTGGTGATTTCCCCCCGGACCCGGTGCCCTAGTCTTAAGACATTGGGACCGGGGGTGGGTGTGGAGACGCGCCCGAACCATACTGGCACGGGTCGAAATTATGACCTGACCATTGGTGATGCCAATTCGTGAAAATTAAGCCTATTTGTCCACACCTATGTCACACGTCATGAGTAGAGCTACTAAATGTTTTCAAAAAATATTAATGCATGCACAAAGTCGAAGACTGGTTTCTCAATTTGATCTTGTTTTACACTTTATTCACCTAGTCTGTGCAAATTAAAAAAATTTATTTTTTTAAATCTGCATGTGGGAGATCTGCAACAACTGTCTCATTCCTTATTTTAAAATGCTACGAGCGTCAAGAACAAAGGCGTACGTATATCGTAATAAACGAAACCATTAAAATATTTAATAGAAGGAACTAACGGCAAAGGTCGCGAGTTGGCGTTTATCAGATAGCAAAGTGTTCAGAAATATTAAAGTTCATCCTTCATGTACCAAGGCATCACCAGAACTGACGCGATAATTATCTTTTTTCATAACATGAGGGAAAATACACTGTCAGTAGGCTGTGCAATGATTCAGTAAGTACCGCTATAATACTATAAAGGTCAAATAAAAAAACAGCTTGTTTATCAAAGGCCGTGGTTTGTGCTAACCTGTCTGAGACAGAACGTATGAAAAGATCCCTTACTTATTAACCTATTTGACTGACGTACTAAAATTTTCTTTAAAATAAATTTTTCACATATCCAATTAATTTTAATAATATTTCGCCGTAGCTCGCTTCCCTCCCCCTTCTCGCCTTGGGTACGTTCTCTGAACTAGTGTTAGGTTGTACCCACGTAGCCAGAAAGTATAGACATAATTAAAACGTGAACATATCGGCGCTACAATTCGAATGCTGGAGAAGAATTTTTATACAATGGTTACTTGCGTTTATATGTCACCTATACTCACCTTGTACATTTTTTGTTTGTTGTTGTTTTGTTTAACACTAGAGCACGTTGATCTATTAGTCATAGGCTACTGAATGTCAAGATATATGAAACTTTTGTCACGTAGTCGAAGTGAGAAAAAAAATTGTTTTATTTAACGACGCCTCTAGAGCACATTGACTTTTATCTGATCATCGGCTATTGAACGTCATACATATGGTCATTCTGACATATTTCTTTTAGAGGAAACCCGCTGCCGCCACTTAGGCTACTCCTTCCGATAAGCAGCAAGGGATCTTGTATATGCACTATCCCAGACAGGACAGTACATACCACGGCCTTTGATAAACCACTTGTGGACAACTGGTTGCAACGGAAAATAGCCCAAACTGCAAATTGATCCACAGAGAAGGATCGATCCGACGACCGACAGGTTCAAAGGCAGACACTCTACCGTTTGAGCTAGATCTCGCTCCTAGTCAAAATGTGAGCCAGCCTCCGACGTGTTTTGAACTTAAGAACCCGATATCCTACCACGGAACCACTGAGACTCACTTCATTTTGTACACAAATAAAGGTTAAAATGCTTTAAAGGAGTGGGATGTAGCTCAAGTGGTAAAGCTATCGGTCGTCGGATCGATCCTTCTCAGAAGACCAATTGGCAGTTTGGGCTATTTTCCGTTCCAACCAGTGGTCCACAATTGGTTTATCAAAGGCCGTGGTATGTGCTGTCCTGTCTATGGGAC
>JAULBS010075100.1:0-20471 GCA_032355785.1 Symmetromphalus regularis
ACATTTTTATAATAAATTTATTTTTCATCCTTAATTTATTGAATTCATTTTTATCATACTATTATTTTATAGTTTCACCATAACGACATGTATTCCATGTTTATGTGTATTTTTATTCCAAGTGTAAAGATCTGATATATTTTAAATAATTGCAATGCTAATTTTAACCAATGTATGACCCCCAATAGCCTACATTTATTTTTGTGCTTGGGGGTCGTTAAACAAACATTAAACTGGCCTATTTACATGAAAAAATTATGTTCATGAACGTACGTTAAACATATGTGGCTATTTTTGCTTGGTATGCATCCCTGGTGGTATTCAGCATATTATATTTTATAATTTATCTATATATTGTATATTGTTTAATGTATTAAATCAGCTATTTGCATTGATTTTTTAAATATAATATTTATATTTAACCATAGTATGACACCCCTACCCTCCAATATCTGATGTATTTTTTATTCTGGTAGATTCAATAATCATACGATACAATACAACCAAATTATCAAAATTAGTAGCAAAATACTTTTTATTTTGTTTTACATCAATTTTATGAAAATGTTAACCATAATATTTAAACTAAATACATGTGTTTATAAGTTTAAAACATTTTTATCAAATATTTGGTGACTAGTTTTATGCTGTATAATGACCTTATTTACAACTGCTTTTCAGAAGTTTGATGAAATACCACACTGGAAACTTTTGAAGGAACTGTTTATACAAGTATGAAAATTAATTTGATTTAATATGAGTTATAGATATGTAAATTAATATTTAGTGACAAACAAATACTAGTAAACACAGAACTTGCTCAGTTTGAAATACTGCATACATTAGATAAATTTGATACATTTTCTGACAAAACTTTTAAATGTCGTACATACAATGTTAATAATTAATTGAAGACCTCATATGAGTGATACCCAAGCTTGGAAAGTCATGCAATTGTTATTTGGTTTGGGCTATTTTTCGTTCCAACTATTTGTCCACAACTGGTTTATCAAAGGCCACGGTATGTGCTGTTCTATCTGTGGGACTGCATATAAAAGATCCCTTGCTGCTTATTGGAAAGAGTAGCCTATGTGGCAGCAGCAGATTTCCTCTAAATGAATGTCAGAATGAACATATGATTGAAGTCCAATGGCCGATGATAAGATAAAAATCAGTGTGCTCTAGAGACATCGTTAAATAAAACACACTTTACTTGTTATTTGGGACATGGAAAATGAAAGATGATAAGTTACATTTGTATTGTTTGTTTATGAAAAGAAAGGCTTTGAGTTCTGTTATATTCTCAAATTAGAGAGGAATTACAAATCCCTGGAAAGTCTTAGAAAATTCTTTGAAGAAGTCTCAGAAATTGGTTGATAACAAACTGAATCCTAAACCAGCAATTTAATATCCTGTTCGTACATTTCAAGTAGGTTTCCTGATAATATAATGAATGTGTGTGAGTGTGTGTGTGTGTGTGTGTAATATGTTGAATAATAACATACAAATATTTGTGTATGTTTTTACTTATATACTGTTCTTAGTATTTACACATTAAAATTATTTTCGCTATTAGTATTAAGCAACTAACTTGCCAAACCATTTAAAATATTTTTGTCTTGTATTTCTCTAGATATTTGGCACTCCAAACTTTCATCCTAAAAGCCAGCCATTCATTGACCATGTATTCATGTTTTCTGTTGTTGATAACCGAATATGGTTTCGTAATTACCAAATTCTTGAGGAAGATGGCTCCTTGGCAGAAATAGGTAAGAAACCTTTGTGTACGACTATTTAGTTTCACATACCTAAAATGTATATCTATATATACCATTATATCGCCTTGTCCCCCCCCCCCCCCCATTTCCCTCCCAGTAAATTCTCCAGGACAGTTCACCACATGTACATTCCCCAAATAGCCATGTTTCACATATGAATTGGTGACGTTTCCTATGTTGAACATATGTTGTTAAACATGTTTGAAAACATGTTTCACATACGTTTCTTTGAACATATGTTTAACAGAACGCATGTTTAACGTACATTTAACATATATGAGTATTTATGGTGTTTCTTTCCTTAGTAATCAACAAGGTGTTCTTAGCAAATGTTCTTAACAATAATAAAACGGTTGTCTAAAGTAATTAGAAAAGTGGCCTTTATAGGATTTTAGGTGTACTTGATTCAGAAATGTATAATGGATATTTAAAAAATCTAATTAAATATACCTTCCTTAGCAACCAAGATGGTGTCCATAGCAACAGTGAAACTTATAAATATCTACAGAAGCCCCATCCATGTTGTGTATGTCATTAACGTGTTTAACATTTATATGAAAAACACTTTCATCATATTTAACATACATTTTTTTTAAATGTACGTTAAACATACGTCCGCCTATTCACATGAAAAAATTATGTTCATGAACGTATGTTAAACACGTGGCTATTTTTGTTATGTACCCATTTGAGTCTTGCAGAGCACTCACTTTTGGTTGGAGCTGGTATCAAGATTAAAAATCCCACGCCATGACTGAGATTTGATCGCAATACTTACAATACTTACCAACCATGAGTCTGATAGCTTAACCTCTTTGCCACAAGTGTTCACAGTATCCATTTAAATACAACTTTTTAAATGAACTTTTTGACTATTATGTTGCAGGATTTTTCTTACAAGTTTAATATTTTGTTGCAGGACCAAGGTTTGTACTGAATCCAATTCGGATATTCGAGGGCAGTTTTGGTGGACCAACCCTTTATCAAAATCCACGCTATGTTTCTCCTAACGAGGTAGGTCATTTTATAGTGAGATTGTTTGTAAAGACAATGGTAATATTCGCCTGAAATATATCAGTATTTTTGAAATTGTACACTTTTGTTTCATATTTACACTGTTCTACTCCTAACCTACAGCATGGCAACACCACTGACAAACTAGCATCATTTTCATTTTAAAATTAGCCCACATTCTGAGTTAGTGAATACTGTCGCCACCTTTTCTAATTTACATTTTTTAATGAATTAGCATATATTTATATATGTCAAAAGTAAACTGAAGTATTTTTAATATTATGCATTTAAAATGAGCATTGTAACTCTTTCAGTACCGTCGCAAGCTTCGAATGTCAGTGGCAGGGAAATATGTCGGTAAAGTGGATGCGAAGAAATCTCTAGAAATACGTCGTCCTAAAGAATCATATAAGCTAGATCCAACAGATGAAGTATTTCAGACAATAAAAGCAGATGTGATGGACAGTGGTAGAAAAAGATGATGACACTTTGAAATAAAACATGAACAAATTTGTTGCTCATACAGTTGTGGTCAAAAAAATAAAGAACACAAAATGAAATTGCAGTTTTAAATTCTACTGAGCTGATGGAGATGAATTTTTTCATACATCGGCAATAGCCAATCTCTACAGGTCGTGGATTTGGGAAGTAAAATGCAGTTCTTTTTTAGGAGTGACTGCTTGCACTAGCCTGAAAATAGAATGTGCCGAGTGTTACACTGATGTGAAAATTAGCTAAACTTCTCTCATTTCTGTTTCTAACCGGGGATGTTCATTCTCCTGATATTCTAAAATGGAGAGGAGTTTAAATATAGGTAAAAAAAGCTGGTAATGTTCCATCAAAGTAAAGGCTGTTGGTTGTTTCAAAAGTAAAAAGTGAATTGTTGATTTAAGTTCATTTTAATGTATATTAAGAAGAAAACTAGTTTAATAAAATGGAATATTTTACTGACAAACCCACATAACTCTCGTGTAAGCCACTTGCAGGATTTTACTTTATATTGACAAAACTAGCCATTTGCAAAGCGTACAGAATTATTATGCAAGTCACCTGCACGATTTCACATTCTGCCACCTGAATTATCATGCAAGCCACTTGCAAGGTTCAGTGTATCAATCGTTGCAGTTCCCCTCCCTGATACCACAGACAATTATATCAGTGAATGTAAATGAAAACCCATTTCAACTAACTTCTCTATGTAGTCCACAATTTAAACTTTATGGGATCAGTTCTTTAAATGCATTTTAATCTTTGTGTTGTGGTTAATCTGTTCGTTCAACAGCTGAAAGGTACAAGAATCAAATCTGTTAATAGATGGGATTTTTAATCAGAATACCAGATGCAACCTAGAGTGAGTGTTCTGCGAGTCTCATTGGGTAGGTGTATATGCAACCTAGAGTGTGTTCTGCGAGTCAATGGGTAGGTGTATATGCAACCTAGAGTGAGTGTTCTGCGAGTCTCAATGGGTAGGTGTATATGCAACCTAGTGTTCTGAGTCTCAATGGGAAGGTGTATATGCAACCTAGAGTGAGTGTTCTGCGAGTCTCAATGGGTAGTTGCATATGCAACCTAGAGTGAGTGTTCTGCGAGTCTCAATGGGTAGGTGTATACCACTAAGACGTGGTCCACAACTAGTTTATCAAAGTGCTATATTATCTCGTCTGTGGGATAGTGCACATAAAAGATCCCTTGCTGCTTATCGACAGTAGTCGCATTAGTGTGGCCCACATGACTAGCAGGTTTTGTCTGAACTGCAGTTAGCACCTATCTCCTGAATAAATATGTTAGCAATCCTTTCCTTTGTCTGAAATCAGTCACGTCCAGATTGATTACATTTGAAGTTTCGTCGCCACACTGGTAAAATATTTAAAAACGGACAAAAAAAGATTAGATATTGGCTGCAGTTGTCCTTACTGCCAGAAATTGTGCTATAAAGCAGATTATGCACACACCCTCAGTTACTGCACCAGTGTTTTTTTTACTCCCATTACCTCGAACATTCCATATAAATCCAATGATTTATTGTTAGCACTAAAAATTGTGGTCCAAGAGTAAGATGAGGCAAAAAATAACACTTCAACAATTTCATTGATGTTAGCATAAAAGAACAACACACAAGTATGTCCATTTTTACAGTTATTTACACCTTTATTCACTGTAAACATTACAATATTACTAAACTAATATACTGAATGATACATAACATTACCAATGCATACTATTCAACACTTTACAGTGATGCTAAGAAACAAATAGTGTATTTTATTGGTTATAATGGGGATGCAGGAATCCTGCGTATTTGACGCAATGTTTCGCTAAAATAATCTTAAATAAAATGTTGACACAAAATATTTCCGACAAGTGTTTTTAATTTTATTTATTTTTTATAACAAGAAAAAACAATGGATACAAATGTATCAGTATTATAAAGATAGACTAGTGGATAATGGATATAATATATGCATGTAATATAAACAAGACAGTTTATTCAGTTGTTATTGAAATAATAAGCTTGAATCCCAAAATAAAACCCTGTGCGTCATGATGACTCATTTTCCAAATGCTAGGTGGAACACTGGGATGACATCTAATTGTAATTTATGTGTATGTTGTGATTCCTCGAATGGTGTGGGCATACAAAACAGCAGCTCTAATCCATCATGGTTTAAGTTTATCATGGTATATATCTGCTATCCGTAAAGCCTAGACACATTACATAATGCAACTTAACAGGTTCAGTTAAGTGGATGGGGTCATTGCCAGTCATCATGTTTACTAGTATCTAATAAAATATAAACATTTTCTTATCAATCTTGTATTAGTTCCAGTGCAACCAGAATTGTAATAATTTGTTTTTTAACAAAACCACTAGAGCACATTGATTTATTAATCATCAGTTATTTGATGTCAAACTTTTAGTAATTTTGACATGTAGTCAAAATGTGAGCCAACCTTAGACCAGTTTGAACCACTGTTTAAAGTTGACCAGTTTGAACCACTGTTTAAAGCTGAGATAAGGAGAATAGTCGGTGATCATTAAAAATCCAGTTGAGAATGTCTTCTGTAATGTGATGTAGGCTTAACAAAAGTTAGTAGCACATCTTCTCAAACATGAAAGCACATAAGTGGCCACATCATCAAACAGGCCTTTGAACATAACAAAACATATAGGGATACAATTACAACATATACACATTAAAAAAAGTTAAGGACTATTTTATGATTTTTTTGCAAAACCATTATTTTTGAGATAGGACTCTTGAATCGTGCATACGTAAGTTAAATGATATTTGTAGGCTATCATCAGTGATAACAGAGTTGTTTACTTGAAACATTCATTTCACTTTAATTTTAGGAAAATCCTTAACTTTTTTAATAAGTATACTATTAAATATTTCTGTTCTTGTTTACATTGAGGTAAACAAATATAAAATGTTTTGAACCTTGGCAGTTGTAAGAAAGAAGAAAAAACTCACACCTACTGGACACGTATGATGTGGCAGATATATATTTACTGACAGCTTAGAGTATACACACAATATGTCTCACAAATACCGAACCCAATTTGATCACAAATCTCTTTAAAATCCATGCTATTTAAATGATTGGAAAGCACAATCTTATCACACAATATCTCAGAAGAATTGGCTATCTAATCATTGCAATTTTCTGTCTCGAAATAATGATTGTCATAGAGATTGAAAAAATATTCCACTTTATTCAGTTTGAAATTATTCCCAAATTAACTACATTTTTATCTTCATCGTTTTCTGTGTCCTGGTGCAGGGGAAGCTACTCTTGAAGAACTGCGAGATGAAGTGGAAGGTTCTTCATCGGTGTCTTCCTGAAATGAAAAATGGTTTCATCTATATTCATACTGCAATACAGTCACAATGAAACATTTTCATTAATTCAAAGTTTAAAGCTTTCAAAGAGGTCGCTATTAAAAAGTCTACTAATAAAATGGTTTCTCTTCTGGTGAAATTTTTAAAGATCTGCCTTGTCTACAGAATTTTATGTAAATAGAAAATAATCTCCAACATGAAATGTCAGCAAGTGTCATTTAAGTAAAAAATTAAATCAGTTTAGTTTTCTTTTTTAAATACAGAACCTTTTTATTACTATTTTTTATATACAAAGTATATTAAACAGTATCACAACCAGTGAAATTGTTTCTCACAGGGTAATTCTATGGAACACATAAGGAACAATTATTCTAGACAGAAGGGTCACAAAAAACAAACTGGCTATTATTATTATTTGTATGCACTTTCCCAGACAGAACATACTAGTTTGATACCAGTAGGAGACTGGTTGGAATAGAAAAGACAATAAAAGAATGAGTCCACCAAAAGGATTCAATCCCATGACCAAAGCACTTCAACTGAACTACTAATAGAAACCGATCCAGCCTGGATGACGACTACATTAAACAGTGGAAGCACTGAAACTAAAGATATAAATCAACTGAATGGAATTCTTACACCACGGCTATCTTCTGTCTCATCATCACTAATGACCGGCTTTGCCTTCACTTTCGCCGCCCTTGGCTTCCTCTTGTGAGACGAACTCTCCTTTTGCTGCTGCTGAAAACAATGATGTAACTTGATTATAGCCAGGAGTTAGATTAAACAGTGTATAATTCTAATATTAGATTATAATCACATCAATGATAAAAACTAATTTATATACATTATAATAAAATCCAAAAGTTTATTTCAGAGGAAGATAATGAATGTACAGCATAAAATGGTATACATTTTAAAGAAGTTTAAAGTGATTTATAACAAAGGAAAAAAGGTGTACGCTTACCAATGGTGTAGTTATCTATCTGTTACACATTACCTGCTGTTTACAAAGCTATTTTGTTTAAACTGTCACAGAAGGCAGTGAATTCTAGATTCCCACCAACATGACTAACCTTTACATCCCGCCCATGTTTTACCTTCAATTTCACTTGATTACCTGAAAGAGAGAAGAAACTTTTATTATGTCTTGTCTCTAAATGTGATTTACAAATAATGTGACAAATGTCAGGAGTATCTGAAATTTGACACATATAATCGTGACTTATTTTGTTGCCAATTCAAGTGAAAATGGAGAGATGCAGATACAATTTTCAAAAGTGAATCTTCAAAATATAAATATATATTTTATGAAACAAATCTAATTAAAATCTCAGTCAAGTATGCAGATTATTAATTTAATTACGTAAAGCATACAAAATCAAGTTGGACAAAATGTTTAAATTGAAACTTTTCAGTTATAAACATGGTAGAAAAAAATACTTAGAGCTAAAGAATATCACATAAAACACTACTTGCTATTCCATGGATGTACAACCAAGAAAAGAAAAATATTTCTGCACCATAAACAAAAACAATGCAGATGGCATACGTGCCCCGTTTTCTCTCTAATAAAGATAAGTATAGCATTTAGCAAGTTCCGTATGAGTATTTGTACAGTACTATCTTGAAGTGCTCACATCCACTGCAGCCCTTGAATGTCAGACAGATATACTCATGTTGCTGTACAAAGCAAGTAATTACAATAAACTTAGCTTTCTCAATGATGTATTTATACTTGTGTGACAGCAGTGCTAAGTAATGATACAGCAGTTTTCAAAGCAAATAATAAAAAAAAAATTTAAAGGCTACTTTTCTGATATGCATCAACCCCTCCACACACCGTCAATGAGAAATGGAGCTTGTTATAAAAATAAAAGGAAATTAATTCAGGAAAGCATTCTGAATGGCATGTTTAACAATTATAATTTATATCTCACTGTCATCATCGTCGGCATCATTGTCATCCTCCTCCAGCTCTTCCTGCTGTTTGTCCTCTTCCATTTCCTCCTCTTCCTCCTCCTCACTAGCACTATCATTACACTGAGCAGCAGACGCGAAGAACTCTTTCTCCAGTCTCTCCCTTGCACTCGTAAAGACAGACTGGATCACAATGGAATCTTCGTAAATCTGTAACGGCATAACATGGAAGTGACCATAATAAAATGATAATTTGTTTGTGAGAATGTTAAACCACTTTTTATACCTTACTGATCCACCGAGTTAGTTTCCTTCTTTTCCTGGTACACCTCAATACAAGTAAGTAAGAGGTACAATGTTTTGAAAAAAATGAAGAATTTAGTCGAATATGTTCATGTAAATGATATATAAATGTTTAGTTTAGAAATCCATTTATACAAGTGGTGTGGTCATTCTGATTACAATATTGTAACTTAAATATTTTAACTGAAATTTTAGTCGTGCTCAATCATTTACAATACAATTCATTTGAGATTATCACCTACTTTATTATCTTAATTAATGGTTTTGTTTTCGTTTTGTTTAATGACACTACTAGAATACATTGATTTATTAATCATCAACTATTGGATTTCAAACATTTGATGTTTACACATAGTCAAGTGCAAGCCAGCTGGCAACGGGTTTTGAACCACTGTCTGCAGCTTGAGATGTCCTACCTCTGGACCACAAAGGCTTACTTGTCAAAGTCAGTGCAAAAAGCTATCTTGAGATACAGAAGTGAGTTTAGCAACTTACATTTGATCCTTCGATATTGAACGTCTGTGCATTCTTACACAGCAACATCACATCACTTTCAAAATGATCCAGTGAGCGGTAACGGTGGTCAAATATTCGAGCCTGAAGTAATAAAACAACAAACAAATTAATACAATGTTTCTTAAAAAGCAACAACACTGAACAGCAAAACAATAAACAAATTAATACAATGTTTCTTGAAACCACACTACAATGAACAGCCAAAATAAATTAATACAGTATTTCTTAAAACCACACTACAATAAACAGCCAAAATAAATTAATACAATATTTCTTAAAACCACACTACAAAGAACAGCCAAAATAAATTAATACAGTATTTCTTAAAACCACACTACAATGAACATCCAAAATAAATTAATAGTATTTCTTAAAACCACACTACAATGAACAGCCAAAATAAATTAATACAGTATTTCTTAAAACAATAGAATGAACAGCCAAAATAAATTAATAGTATTTCTTAAAACCACAGTACAATGAACAGCCAAAATACATTAATACAGTATTTCTTAAAACAATACAACAATGAACAGCCAAAACACTTCAGTTATGAGACTATTACTTGGCACTACAGAATATACTGTCATGTCCCATGAAAAACTTGTACATCTGTTGCTGTGCCCTGAATGTTTGCCAAAACAATAACTGTTCTGACTCTTAAGTCAAACACATTTTGACCATTACTAATAAAAGAAATCTTTGAACATCTGATATCACGTAGGCTATCTTTAAAATGTTCATCTTTTAAAATATGTACTATTTTTCAGATTTCTTATCCTAATTTAAATGTATTAAAAACAGTGGTAATAGTATTTCACATGCCATCCATCATCAAACATTAACATTACCTTCTAACCTAATGATAGGATCATTTCTTAGCAGTAAAATTTGAAAACATGATAGCCACTGAATCATCAATTTATGTACAATGGTGGAAATAATCTTAGTTTCATTGATTATCACCTTACTGAGGGAATGAACATGTTCAAATGCTTTACATATTAATCTTACATTATTGGCTTTTTGTAAAAGTAAAGTTTGTTTTATTAAACGAAACCTCTAGAGCACTGATTTTTATTTTATCGTCAGCTATTCTGACATATGCCTTTAGAGGAAACCTGCTGCCGCTACATAGGCTACTCTTTCCAATAAGCAGCAAGGGATCTTTTATATGCACTTTCCCACAGATGGGATAGCACATATGGCCTTTGATGAACCAGTTGTGGATCACTGGTTGTAACGGAAAATAGCCTAAACTGCAAACGGGTCCACTAAGAAGGATCGATCCGATGACCGACAGCTTCACATGCAAACAGTCTACCATTTGAAGTACATCCCACTTCTGGCTTTTTATAAAAGACAGCAACTGCTGAAACCTTAATTTTCTTGAAGTCGACAGCCTTTCTGATGATTTCGTAATACTCCGGCATTCTCTTTCTGGACGGTAGCTCCATAAACATCTGACTCAGTATTCTCCCATCACTGCAAGTAAAAAATTCACATCACAGTAACACAAACAAGTATCCAACATTCAATAGATCCACAAACAAATGTATTCAAATAGTGGGAAAAACAACGTTTCATCCTGCAGACTGAACTAATATTGTAGCTAGTGACCGAAAAGAAGGTAATTGTTAAATTAAAAATCCAACAGTTATCAAATACTGGTATTTTTTATTTTTTTAAATATACATTAGTAGAGATAGAATGGGGTTAGGTGAAGTCTTAATTTTAATATTTGTGGAATTGCTGTGGACTCGGAATTTAGTGGAGTAGTCCCTCCACCACATTTTTCTTTTTAGTATACACAGTATCAATTTATCAACAAAGGAACTGAATTCAATAAAACAGTTATAACCATCATTTATTACAAAGTGACTAAAAACTGAGAACATTTAAACCATGATTAAACAGCCTGGACCTCTAGCTACTGAGCTAACAGGAAATTTCCCCAGTAACTGCTGCCGGTAGAAGCACTTTATTCTAAAACTATAAGAAAAAGTTACCATTAATCACCATCTACTGGATATCAAACACTTGGTAATTCTAACAGTCTTCTGAGAAAACCTGCTATGTTTTGCCATTACCAGCAAGGGATCTTTTTCATGCCCTTTTCTGTACAGGAAAGCACTTACCATAAGCATTGGTTGAATTAGGGGAAAAAAACCTAATCAGACAATAAGTCCATCAAGGGGGCTCGGTCCTACAACCAAAGACCCTCAGCAGAACGCTCTACCCACTGAGCTAGATCCCTACAAGTATTCAATAAACACAAACCTGTCCTTGTAGTTGATAACAACATCGAAGATTTTTTTCATCACTTTGGTCAGTTTGGGTGGATTCGGAGTCAACTTCTCAACTGGTGGACGTCCTCGTCGTTTCTTCACCTTGGGTAGTTCCGGCTCCTCCTCAACTATCTTACGCTTCCGACCCTTCTTCTTGGAGGACTTCTTCACTGTCTCCTCCAACTCATCCAGATTGCCATCTTCAATAGCCTGGTAACAAAAATAAATAATGCATAATAGTTATTCACGGAGACAAACATGGCAAGCTGAAGTGGTCATATAAAGCACATCCAAGAATTGTTTGCCTGATGACACCCCAACACATTCTTTATTATTTAAATGTAAGAGATATAGTGTTGCCACTCATGGTCAACAGAAAACCCCCACTACTGCCACATAGGCTATTCTTTCTAGATGTTTTATATGTGCATTCAACATACCCAGGACTGCACATAAATGGACTTTGTGGTTGGAATGAGAAAAAAATCAGTTACATCACAAAGGTTTCCTAAAATTTACTTTTGGTCATAAAGATACTCGTTATATTTTCACATGACCACCATAATGTCCTAATTCTAATATAATCTACAGTAAGAAACATGTCTTATAGAACAGCATGTCAACATTCAAAACTGAGGAATGTTTTCTTTTACCCTTAGCCATTGCTTCTCTGTCAAGGAATCGGAGTAGTCCACTTCTTTTCTCTGTCTAGAGCCACGTCCAAACAGTTTATCTTCTTCCTCCTCAAATGTCAGACGCTCAACCTGTAACAAATCATAACTTGTTTCAAAGCATCGAGGAATCTTAAATAAATACATCCAAAAATCAGATCATCACTAGACAAAAGCTTTTTGTATATGTTGTGAAACTGAAAGTGTGATAGAGTGCATAACATAACTTATTTTTGTGATTTGTTTTGTTCCACAACATCACTAGAGCACCAGTGTTCTGCCCAGGATGAAATGAGTGGTGGTTATTATTGATAGCTGCTTGAGTCTGCGGTGAAGAGTGTCTGCTTGCGATGTTCCAAGGTTAAACGCGTCCTTGATTTTCATTTGTTGTTTGCATTCAGCTTCAACCAATCAGAGTTGACGTTGTATTAGCGATCAGAATTCACAATGTAAACAAAGAAACTAACCCAATTCGCGTATCAAGTTGGTCAGCGTCTTTATTTTATGAATGAGGATCGTTACATACAGTAACAATTTTATTTAGTTGAAGTTCAAATGCACTTTTTTAGTGATGGACGGTAGTATTTATGTTATGGGCGGATATTTTGAGTGCTAGTTGGTACCGTGGGCAGATCCCTAAGCACACTGATTTATTTATACTTGGCTACTGGATGTCAAACATTTGGTTATTTTGACATGTAGTCAAGTATGAGCCAAAAAGTTGATAACATTTACTAAACTAGAAAAAGGAAACAAGATGGGTATGATATAATAAAGTGACCAATTAATGTTACTGCAAAAAAACGCGTGTCTGTTCCTGTTGCAAGATCGGGTAACCCATTCTGAAATGGGAAACTAATACTATTAAAAACAGACCAAGTACATTGGGGAAACTATTATTGAATCAATTTCAATATGAAAGCCAGTAAAGTTACAGTTGGTAAATCTTTAGACCAACCCAAGGACAGGAAAATCTCAGTTATATTAATTCTATTGCTATAATGAGTTATAAGAAAACCAATCTTTTAACAAAACCTAACCAGACTGTATTTTTAAAATGTATGTCTTGACTTAGGCTTACATATTTTTTAAGGATGGGTTTTAATTTTATTTATAACCCAAGAGGGCACTCATAACATGGTACGTATTTGATATTTTCCCACTGAGAAAATATTGGCATTGGTATGATGGCATTTCATTAGGTCGTTTTACCTGTTATGGCCAATAAGCTTGCCAGTACTAAATATGACGTCATTACAATTTTGTAAGTGATAATGACATCACAACAACTAGCAAAACTACAAAAAAATGTCATCCATAACATTATAGGGTAGTATTTGTCTAAACTATCATGAACAAAGAAAGTCTAAAGAGTGGATAATAATAAGAATAAAGTTGATAATAAATGGTATCTCGTTTAGAATCCTCATTGCTCTTACCTCTTGCTCATCCAGTGTTATCCAGTTAGGCAGTTCATCATCTTCCATCAGGCGAGGTTTGCGCTTGCCTGGCATTGTAGCTTCAGCACGTCGACGCTCAATGTCCATTTTCTAAACAAACATTTGAAAATGTTTACTTGTTTCATGCACAAAAATAGCACATATAAATTCAAGCAAAAGTAATTGTTAATTAACAAAATAGTTATAACAAATATTTTAAGTTTAATATATTTGTGTGTCACTGCCAAACATTGGATGCCTGTCTAAAGAAGTTGTGTTATCAGATAGAGATGACATTTTTGTATGACAACCAGATCTCCAAGAATTAAAAATGTATGTAAACTCGTAAGATTTATGAACAGTCAATCAATTTTAGAGGACTAACAACTAACAGAAAGTGTATGAGTCTCAAATAAAAACAAATTCCATATCACCAACAAAAAAACAATATATATATATATATAAAATTGAAGTGTATTTGTTGTAATTGCCTATGCTTGATACTATTCTATTTGACGAGATATTTTTTCCTGAAAGCCTATAATGATAAAATAATGATGAAACTAATTTAGTTTATATCTGGTACTGAACACGTCATATCTGGTAAATTACAAATTTAGTTTATATCTGGTACTGAACATGTCATACCTGATAAATTTCAAACTCCTCCTCTGTGCGAGCCAACATCTGATTAATTGTCTCATTATCAGGAACATCATCTTCTTCCTGCGACAAATCAATCAAAATATAAAAAAAAAAATGTATATTTAAAATGGACAAAACTCAAACACAACAAATATTGGCTGTTTGTCAACATAAACTGTAATGAAAAGAATTTAAAAAAAAAGAAAAAGAAAAAAAAAGAGACTAAAATAAGATCATAATAAAAATGTAAAAAGACTGGAATTTAAATAGTTTACACATTTGAATGGATATTTCACTGGGTATGGACAAGTCATTTCTCAACATGGATTCTGTGAATATTCATTTTTTGTTATTACATTGTTATATATATACATAATTAAATTTGTTTGCCTGTGGATAAGATTCCAAAACAATTGGATAGGCACAACCAAAAGAAGAAAAGAGTTTGTGGCTTCCCCTAAAAAGAAATAAAGTGGGATGCCCAGAAATGAGTTAGATAGTGAGGTGTCATCGATAGCCTATGTTTTTTGTGGGGCAATGGGTGTTAGGTAATAAGATATTTCTAAAATCACTACAGACATTTGTCTAGTATTTACAAACCTCTTCATCCTCGTTCTCATTCATCAGCAGGTTCCTAAGGAACATTTGTCGCTCATTTCCGGTAGACTTAGCATCAAACATGCCGGCCTGAATGACTTTCTCGTCAACATTGAGCTTGAATCGAGCCTGTGCCAGGATACGTTCCTCCACACTGTTTACCGACATCAGACGCAGCACACGCACTTCATTCGTCTGACCAATCCTGTGTGCTCGATCTTGAGCTTGTAAATCCTTAAATACAAAATACAGCTTCTTCAACCAACAGTAGACAGTCAAAAAACAAGCTAAATCTGACTTATCCAAAGTCATAGTAAATAAATTACCACAATAGGAAAATATTTATAGCTGTATCTGCAAAGCAAAACATATACATCATATAAATTTAAATCTGAGCTTTAGTAAGCAACAAATTATAATTATTTCAAAAGGAACATTAACTTGATATCAATTTCAAACTATTTATTACAAAACATTAGTTTTATTACCCAACATTAATTTTAATGATAGTTCTTTCATCTTTTAAGAACTTAGAAATGGCATCTATGTTCAAATCCAGTTGAATGAAGTCAGTGTTTGCAACATCAAGTGAACACATGAGGAAGAAATCTTTCAAACCCAATACAAAATTTAACAACTGAAGAGCTATTCTGAGATAAACCCACGAAGACGAGATATGTCAAACCTGATGTGGATTCCAGTCGGAGTCGAAGATGATGACAGTGTCAGCTGTCTGTAGATTCAAACCCAAACCACCGGCCCTTGTACTCAGCAAGAAACAGAAATAATTAGAGTTCGGAGCATTGAATTTATTTAGCAAGACACCTCGATCCTCAGACTTTGTTGTCCCATCCAGTCGCAAATATGAATATCCTGAAAATTACACAACAATAATTATTCGACTCTAATTAGACCATCGTTTTATAATTTGCTTTAAGGAACTCCTCATTTCAAAAAGAAGAAAAAGTGAAATAACAACAAAATATGCTTTTAAAGAGTTGGTATTTTTTTTATCCCCCATACTTTGTAACTAAAGAATAAATAATTAAAATTCCAAAACTAATCTATATTGTAAAAAAACTAACCCAAGTTAATAATGAATGGATAAATTTATTCTCTCCACCATCCCAAATCCTTTCAATCATTATTTAGAAAATAAAACGTCTGTAACTACCTCTGTACAGAAAATAGTCTTCCATGATGCTCATAAGTGATGTCATCTGACAAAAGAGAAGCACCTTGTGGCCAGTACATCTCAGTTTGGGCAATATTCGATCCAACAATTCAAACTTTCCAGATGACCGATACAACTCTGGACTAAAAATAAAAAATAAGACCACCATTTATATTTATTCATAATATATGCATTGTAAACATAGACCTGTAACAATTGAAAATTTATGTAACCCATTGTTTTTTGTGTACCCCACGTATAAAATGTGACTTCTTGTAAGACGGGCACAATCTATGCACCATAAAATAATAATTCTTGCAATTCCGACATGTCTGAAATACATAAAATACTTTTTATAAGTTATTTGGCACAAGGTCAAAATTTTCAACACCTATTTATTGACTTTATAAAACTATGTATTCACAGAGTTCTCACCAAAAACAATAAACTGAAGACATTAAATTGTGCCTGTTTTACCAATCCCTACCTAATATTTCGTTCTGGTGTATGGGTTGTCCCCCAAATGCCAGTAAACTAGGGAAGATTTAAGAAGTTAAAAGTTTGGTAATATTTAAGTATCTCTCAACTATTTACCCTGTAACGATTCCATTTCCACTTCCTGACTGCTCCGCAAAGGCTTCTTCAATATGTTGAAACATGAATGGATGATTGCAAATCTTCCTCAGCTGCATGATCGTGTTCATCAGTGTCTTAGCACCACCTTTACCCTGGAATATCAACAAATCCCTTCTTATTAGTCTACACATACATGACATTGTAATAACGTGAACAAACACATAGATTCATTGGAAAGAGGGATTTTTTGATGGAACTTATTTCTAAACATAACCCTCAAAGCAAAATCTAAACTGACCCTAACCCTAAAACTATTTCCTGCTGGAATGGTCAGAAGACATTCCCATTTATTAATCATTGGCTACTGGATGTCAAGCATCTGGTAATTTGACAACTCTTAATAGGAAACCCACTAGATTTTTTTTATTAGCAGTAAGAGCTTTTTTATATGCACTTTCCCACAGACACGAAAGAACATACCATGACCTTTCATATACCAGACGTGGGGCACTGGTTGTGATGGCAATAAACCCAATCATAGAATGAGTCCACGACTGAGCTAACAAATATATCAATGTCTGGCTCTAAAGAACATAAACTACTAATTGCTGTATTCATCTGTTTTTAATTTGAGAACAAAGATGGCAAGATTACCAAAACAGTGATATATATTATAAGTCAAAACTGTCTAGGTGGTCAACTTAATAGGTTTGACTGTATATGCAAGACATCCAATAACATTTTTCTTTTAAATTACTATTGACACATAAATACAATTTTGTGCTTGAATTGAATCTAAAATTTGAATTTTAAGTAGTTTGTTTTATGTAATGACACCTCTAGAGCACATTGATTTTGATCTTATCATCGGCTATTGGATGTCATACATATGGTCATTCTGACATATGTCTTTTAGAGGAAACCCACTGCTGTCATATAGGCTATTCATTCCGAAAAGCAGCAAGGGATCTTTTATATGCACCGTCCCACAGACAGGACAGAACATACAATGGCCTTTGATAAACCAGTACTGGACCACTGGTTGGAACGGAAAATAGTCCAAACTGCAAATGGGTCCACTGAGAAGGATCGATCCGACGACCGACCGGTTCACGGGCAGACACGCTAGATCCAGCTCCACAGAGTACTCCCCAAGGTTATATGTATATGTACGCGATTACACCGATCAGTGGTGCACAACTGAATAATTAAAGGTCATGGCATGTGATGTCCTTTATGTGAGAAAACGCATTTAAAAGATCTCTTGCTGCTAATCTGTAAAAGTAGCCTATGCAACGGTAGCGGGTTTACGTTGAAGACCGTAAGTAGCAAAACACAACATCTAGTAGCCGTTAAATAACATAGAGTCCAGGTGCGGATGCAGGATTTCTGAAACGGGGGGGACCAAATGTAGATTTTTGAAAAGGAGGTGGGTCCAAAAGTGACGAATGAATAGAAAAGGGGGAAAGAAAGGGAAATTTTTATGTCCAACCACTTGGAAAACGATTTTTAAAATTTAGTCCTGACCCCTCCCCCCTCCCCCCATGAACCCCCATGCATCCGCTACTGAGTGTTGTTAAACAACCAATCATTTCTGTTTTACTTGTGAATAGTAGTAGTAGTAAAACGAATTCGGGTGTCAAGTGAGATTTGATCATATTGTTTCGGTTATTTACAAAATGGATAGACTGTCATGTTAGCTGATTAGACCCCAGAAATCCGATTCTTAAGAAAAATTAAATATGAAATAGTGGCCATTAACTGAAATACCTCAACAAATACCATTTAAAATCTTTTACAATTTTCTTTTCCACAAACATATGAATATCAGACGTTCATTGTTATATATAAACTCAACCAAAAAGGAAAGTATGCATGCAATCAATAATTTATTTCATAAACCAGACGACATTAATGGCAGAAATTCTGGAATTAGATAACCACACCATTTAGGAGGTGTGTGCATGCAGTAATATCACAAATTGGGTTCCCTCTCATTTTGCCTACAACCGAATGTGTCTACATACTGTAGGCAAAATGATTGTAGGCGAACTGAGTTGTAGGCAAAGTGGATGTAGGCAAACTGGGTTGTAGGCAAAGTGGGAGGACACCACAAATTGTGCACGTATTTGCTAGCAATGAACTTAAAATCAGGAGTAGGAAGGTGCCAAAAAGTGGAAACACATTCAGACATACATATTTTTTACATTGGAAAATGAATAAATATATACGAAATATCTTAAAAAAGGGGGGATACCTGCTCCCCTTGCCACCCCCACCCCACCACCCACTTCCAACGCCAGTGACCTTTACTGTAACCAAAAATATTTCAACATGCATACTTTCTTTTTTGGTTGAGTATATATACATGTATACCAGTTTTGGACCTGTGGCTATGTAGACTACATTGTGTATTAACTGAGAAAAAAAATGGTCTTTAAAATGTAGTTTGTTATAATTATTTTGATATTTATTTTGTCACCCTGACCTATCATTTTGGGTTATATACGTGGTTTGGAACATGTACTACTACTATCCAAGCTGTGTAGATATAATACAAACGCTCTGCTTGAACATAATGATTATAACATGTATAGTTAAGTAGGTAGGACAGCGACCCTCGTGAAAGCCATAGTTAAATTCAAAAGGATCATGTGCTCGCAAAGTTTACGCTTAATTCATTCAACAATTGATCTAAAACTCGTGACGGGAAAAGTGAAATGTGTTGTATTGTCAGTAGTATCTGATTAAGGTCACGTGGCTGTTTTTGTCGCGGGAAACGGGTTAATTAGAAACAGCTTATTGTTGCTCATTAAAATGGTATTTATGGGACACGACACCGGCTGGTTGGGAAATATAGGTGTGTTTTTTTTATCAAGTGTACTTTTATTGATTATGGTAAAAGTGCCTACAGTTTAAATTATTTATTAGTCCAATTTAAAAACACTAAACTTTATTAAAGTGCAGGGCTTTAGGAACGACTTTGGGAGTGGGGGGCAGGGGGTGGGTGGGTGTCGCTGACGAATCGGGTGCAAACTCTATATCAGATTTTGGTTACACTAGCAAACAATGTGTAAAAAAAGGCTCACAAGTGTGTCGGGTGGGGGTGGGGCACATGCCCACGCCTACCTCCCTAGTGTAGGTCCTACGGCCATGAAGTATAGAGATATGCAGTGGCGTAGCGTCCATTGAAGCAATGTGGCAACTGCCTCACTAGATTTTTTTTGCAGAAAAAAAATGAATGTGATTAATATTATAAAAGTTGATTAAAATACAAGAAATAACTAACATTGCCTCACAAGAAAAAAGACCCAAGCTACGCCAATGATATGAAGCAAAATGTGGCTACCTATGCAAAGACTTAAAGGTTTTGTGTGTGTGTGTGTAGTAGCGGATTCAGAGGGCGGAGCCCCTTTTTCCCCCTAGTCCTATTAACTGTTGGACCCCCCATTTCAGAAATCCTGCATCCGCGCCTGATCTTTTTATGTGTGTGTATTTTGTTTATTTATTTGTTTGTTTAACGATACCATTAAATAACATTTAATAATCATCAGCTATTGGATATCCAGGCCCGTACGCAGGATTTCATTAGGGGGGTGCGTGTGTGAAGGCCCGAATGTTTTATTTTCATTTTTAACGTTATTCTAGTAAATTAGCATCAATCCAAATTTGCATTTACGGACCTCGACAGATTTAGGGGGGTGC
>JAULBS010075111.1:0-20470 GCA_032355785.1 Symmetromphalus regularis
CTGACGTCATAAAGTGACGTTAGCCAATCAGGGAAAAATGCACTCTTACAACAGCCAATCGTTAAACGACAATTCTAGGAGGACAGACGATTTTTATTACATAATTATGTAATAACATACGAGGGAAATCGTAAGATAAATATTACCCACATTATGATGTACCGCGTAGGTAATAATAGTTAATATTACTATGTGTATATACTGTATTGTAATATCAATTATTTCAGACTAATCACCATATTCAACATATTATATGTTTTAACAAAATAATTGTGACTATTTTGCTGCCTGACTGGATGAAGAGATCATGTTATTATTGGAAAGGAAACCTGCAGTTTTAGAATAAATGAAAATATAAAATCTGAATGTCTATAAAATGTAGACAAAAAGGCAAACATGGTTTATAGCTTTCAAGTCTGAGAAGAAACCAGTTTTTAAGAACAGGTGTGACAGGCAGGAATGTGGATGATGTATGGGTTGGACTAAAACCAAATCAAACATTCCACACACAACTGCTGGCTTCAGTGTCTGAGTGACCGTGAGCTGGCCAGTGCACCTGTAGACACAACCTAATTGAGGTCACAAATTTCACTTGTCCCCAACAATAACAATGTAATTAAGTTCTAACAAAAGTCAATAGTAGTGAAAACAGCAGGATAAATGTTTAAAGATATTTATAAATCTATTTGGTTTCTTTATTTTATAGAAAATTAACCATATAAATTTAAGTCCAGTAGTAACATTTCTGAAAATTTCCATACATAAATGTAGGAAAATTTGACATAAATGACAAAAACATTTAATATAGCATAGTTTCATATGAATCTGTTTTGGGGTGGTGGTAGTTAATTTAATAAAAAGAGAAAACCTATATGATTATCACTAATAATCATAAAATTTAAAACAATAAAATTTATTGTTTTAATTTAATGTGTTATTACTGATATAACACATTAAAACAATAAATTTTATTAATGCTATATTGACTTTTTATTCAAACTAAAGCATTTTTCAGTGTTATGTATCTGTAAAATGACTGTTAAAGTAAAGTTTGTTTTATTTAACGACGCATCTAGAGCACATTGATTTTAATCTTATCATCGGCTATTGGACGTCAATCATATGGTCATTCTGACATATTGATTTTTAGAAGAAACCTGAAGACAGGAGAGGACATACCATGGCCTTTGATAAACCAGTTGTGCATCACTGGTTGAAACGGAAAATAGCCCAATCGGCAAATGGGTCCACTGAGAAGGATCGACAGCTTCACAGGTGGATACTCTACTGTTTGAGCTAGATCCCGCTCCTGTTAAAGTAAAGACTATTAAAAAAAATTGTTTAAATTTTGGGATGGAGATGCTTATTTTGCAACTGTCGACAACTACAAATAAGCATTTCCGTTCAAAAGCGTGACAATATTTTTCCTTACATTCGCGACTTTTGATTAGGCTATAATTTTCCGTCTGCGCACTGGACATGGCCGGTTGAAAAAACACCTGACAAAGATAGGTCTCTAAAAATACTGCCCAATGTGAATGTGGTGCCAAAGAACAAACACCTGGAAGAGACCCATCAGAAAGTTTGGACAGAAGAAAGGCCCCTCAGGGGACCTCTCAACGAAGAAGAAGATTAGGCTACTCCAGGACAAAATATTTTCATTAAATTATTTCATAAAAAATATTTTTAGTAAAAGGAATAACATGAAAATGTCAAGGTTAAGTGTCAAAGGTCAACAGCAGGTCAAAGGTCAACAGCAGGTAAAAGGTTTCCACACAGTTATTGTTACATGAAGACTTCTACATAGATTCAGAAGTGGGTCATTTCATGGTAATTTTTTGTAACAGATGTGACATTTTGACACTATAAAACTATGTTTCCATGAAAACATGTACACATACACTTTTCTCTACATTTTGTGTTAATAGAAACCATATGAGGTATGTTTGTAACACTCAAGAATATATATTATATTTTTGGAATAATTTACAAGTTTATTAATATGCGTGACGGACGTGACTCACTGACTGTACTTTAAAAAAAAGAATAATAATAAATTGAGGAAAAAGAAAAGTTTCGTTTGGGGTGAAGATTGATTGAAAGCCAATATAGGTATTAATATAAAAAATAAAAATAGTATTAAATATATATATATTACAAAGTCACTTTAACTTGCAATCAACGAATGACACGCTCGTACGAGGAATCTGGCACGATTGTATGGGATCGTTTTAACAGCGCCATTAAAATTGTCTGATGCATTGCGGTACCGATTTGTTTAAAATGTACAAATGACAATCGTATTAAAACAAACACCAAATAGTAATGAAATTGCTAAAGAAACAAAATATAAATGACAGGAAATACTTACGATCAAGTAGTTCATCGCTCAAACTCGTTCAGGCGTGGCTTACCAACAAACCAACTTGGGGAAGGGAAATAACTTCATTTATAAAATGTGTATTAAGGTTACACACCACAACTAATTTGTTTTTGGCCAGAAATGTTTTGACGAGTTCGACATCAAACAGCCAGCTAGCTATTATTTTTTTTGCTTTATAACTTCAGTTGTTGGTAGAGGGGAATAGAGAGGCTATTTATTTTCTAAAAGAAAAATTACACCAAAATATAAAATCTACACCTTCACCTGGGTTACCTCAATGGTACAAAAACCTACACCCATGTTAGTGTATGTTAAAATATAGACTATATATTATGCTCCCTTTTCAAAATGTATGTCAGAAGTCAAACTCTCCAGTAAGTGCCAGTAGGTGTCATTTTTCCTACCAGAATGCTAGAGTCCACCTGCAAAGCTGTCGGTCGTCGGATCTATCCTTGTTAGTGGACCCATTTGTAGTTTGGGCTATTTTCCATTCCAACCAAAGGTCCACAACTGGTTCACCAAAGGCTATGGTATGTGCTATCCTGTCTCATGGAGTCCATATAAGACCCATTGCTGCTTATCAAAAAGAGTAACCTATGTGGCATTAGCAGATATTCTATAAAAAAATGTCAGAATGACCATATGAATGTGCTCCAATACCCAATGATAAGATAAAATCAATGTGTTCCAGAGCCATTGTTAAATAAAACAAACTACTTTTTTTTTCCAACCAAAACATTACAAAAGTGTCCATCATATAAATTTGCATTACAGCACACTTTTATTTATATTCAGTTTAAAAGTTCACAGTATGCATTATCTGCAATATGTAACTTGGTCCATTTTGTTTCTCTCCTGACACCCAGTGGATTAATTTTTGGATTTTAAGCCCAAGATTTAGCTGCAGTTTCATTTTGATTGGACAGATCTACCCAGTCTGACTGGCTTTTTTACCATACATTTTAAATAAAAACATATTCAAAATTCCAGTTTGATAAAAATCCCTGACTTTCCACATTCTTGAGAAATATTTTTGCATTCTCCAGGATCTTTTACCAGATAAATACTTCATTCTTGCAAAATCCATCTTAGAATTAAGAAAAAACAACCAAAATACCTTTAAATTAAAGTATAAATGACTTTTTGATAAATACTAAACAAGTTTATAAAGCATAAGCTTATGGACTATGCCTTTATTATTAATTATCCAAATCTGGCCTCATATGTTAATGAATTTCAGCAGTTGATATTAATCTGCTACAATGTTTTGAAGAACTGCTCTATAAATCAAATGATTTGTCGCAATTATGTCACAAGAAAAGTAAAGCTTGTTTTATTTAACGACGCCTCTAGAGCACATTGATTTTTTATCTTATTATCGACTATTGGACATCAATCATATGGCCATTCTGACATATTTATTTAGAGGAAACCCACTGCAGCCATATAGGCAACTCATTCCAATAAGTAGCAAGGTGTTTTTTTATATGCTGTCCCACAGACAGGACAGCACAGCACATACCATGGCCTTTGATGAACCAGTTGTGGACCACTGGTTGGAATGGCCAATGTTTAGTTCTCAATGGTTTCTAGGTTACTGACCTAGAATGATACCAACACCAATGCAAAGGGGAAAAAAGAACCACAAAAATCTTTTTTAATGTCATTTTATTTTTTTCATAAATATCTTTTTTTTGTAATGTTTTCTGCAAACTGGCTGACCTCCACAATGAACATGAAAATACAAAAAGTGACCAAGCATCTTCTCCACTGTCAAGCAGGAAAACAAATCCAAATGTGAAGTGACACAATACATTTATCAAGCTGCTACAATTCAATGTTAACAATGTGCCAATCTCTGTTATTTACAAATGAGTATCATCTAAGTTTTACACATCTGCCAAAATATTTCATACTTAAATACAGACCACTGTTTCAAGGCATTTATGAAATTAATTTCGAGTTATTACCAATGTAAAGACAATCATTGGATGTACCAAAATGGATACTCTAAGCATGAAATTGTATTGGTAAAGATACAATTACAAATATATTATAATGTTATTTATAAGTAGTCAGAACAAATGTAATTGAATAATCCCTTTATAAAATTGTTTCTAGTTCACGTTCACAACTGTTGAGTAGATTCATGCCAGTCTGAAATGGAAATGATTTAAAATCCTTTAACATGGTTCTCTGTGCTTGATCTGTTTCAACATTCATCTCTAAACTTTCAAACATTCGGGAATATTTCTACTTCATTCTTCATAGTCGGGGTTCTTCCGTAAAATAACAAATCCTTCCATTACCGACGTCAAAGATAAATCTAAAAATAATGTTAAGGAATTATTTTCTGAGAATGTGTTGTTAGTAATTTCAACTTTATTATAACATAATAGTCAGGTTTTGGAACTGAATTTTAATAAACAATGCAGATTTTCTTTTATCTGTAATCATAACAGTCAATTCAATATGACGGGAAAAACGTTTAACCATTCTAAATACTGACTTCAACAAAAGTTCACAATGTTACATAAAAGTGTGAATACTTAGACTATCAAATTCACCCTCCAAAATTATATTTCTTGCATGTTTAAATGCATTATGGGAGGAAGTGGTGTATTATTTATAAATACAGAATATTCCCGATTACAAATGTTTTTTTTTTTTCAAGGATTTGTTTTTTGATCAGTAATGGAGGTGCTACACACTTATTTTAATAGGGAATTCTGACAGTAAGGGTGAGGGTGAAATGGAAGGGCTTACAGATTTTTAGTACCATAAGGCTGTGAGAAAGAATGTGAGGTGAAATAAAAACGGGAAGTCAGTGAGAGTGACGGCAAGAATAAGGTGTTGAATTTTGGTGATCGGACAATAATATGCAAATAACCATGCATTGATTATGGATTTTCTACACAAATGTTTACAGCAAAACCTGCCCAAAAACCCTTACACCCCACCCCCCAAAAATTAAGAAAAAGAAATGAAAGAACATCATTAATTATTTGCACCCAAGTTATTTCATCCTTTCGTATAGTTTAAAGTAATAATATTTGGTCAAAATCAAATTGATTTTTAATAAAATCAATTCAGTATTCATGGGAAATACAATTCTTAAAGAAATTCAGTAGTCTAAATGTGTATCAATATTACAAGAATAAGCTAAGTTACACCATACCTAGAGTTTCAGTGAGATTTATCAATAATTTATTTAACATCTAAATTTACTTACCCTCATATTAGAAGAAAACAATGAAATGTTATCTGGATGAATAAATGAACATATTACATGGCTTTTGAAATGACATTAACAAATTTTGAAATCGGTTTAAATGTGCTGAGAATTTTCTTCATGCTACAAGTATAAAACAAATGAGAAACGTGTACTCTATAAAGTGTTTATACCCATGATGACTGATGACACTTAGCATCATACCGACTACCTAGTGAGATCTAGAGAGAAAAAGGATACATTCATCTGTTGCAAGCTCGGCTCGTTCTCCATATGCAAGAAGAACGGGTGTCGTGTGTGTCTGGAATCCAGTAATAGTCTTAGGTTTACCTGCCTGTCCCACTACATCCACAGCCTGTGTAAACAAATTAAGAGTGTCAAAACAATAAAAGTTTCCTAATCAAAAATGTCCTTATTTATTTAATAGATTATTACATTACATTAACATGTCATTTTGAACGAACTCTTACAACTTGTACAAATAACTTTAAGACCATGAAAAAAGTAAGATTAACAGAGATAAAAACAATATTGAAGTGGAGGTAAAATAATAAAGGTGTTAAATGGTCCTATCAATAAAAATAATGAGCAAATCCTACCAAGTTAATTTTGAGAAAAAGCCATTGATATTATGCACTTATTTCTTTGATAATCAGTATGCACTGGGGACAATTTCTTTTTTTTTAAATGTAGCAATAAAAACAAAAGTGTCTGCCTTTGCCCTGTATCTATAAAACCACAATAGCTTTGTAATGAAACCATATCTTACTTGGCCAACTCTAACAGAGACCGGGAGAGGTCGAAGTTCTTCATCAAATGTTACCAACATTCGGGGCTGCATGGCTGACACCAAGTAGTACAAAACGTAATGAGATTTTCCAAGAATGACTGAAAAACAAACATAATAGACTGTATTCAGTGAAGTCCCTATAACAAAATATATAGTTATTCAGTGCAGGACGTAGGAATTTTTTTTTCAGTTCCGTGCTACTGGATCATGGGAACATTGGAAACTGTTTTTCTGTAATCCAAAATAACACAGCTGTGATATGAAAACCATGGGAAATGAAATTTCTGATCCTTGATTTTGACGACATGGTACAGATACACTACCGATTACAATCGTTACCATGAAACCCTATGGCCTGAAGTGATGGAAAATATATTTTTTTATATGTGTTTTCACCGACATTTAATTTCCATGATCATGAGGACACTAACCAACTAGGTCTGAGATTTCCCTGTTAAGTTCATAAAGCTGAATAAAATCTGTGCCTATATATTTATGGACCATGTTAACATAAACTCTAGTTTACTTACTATTTTTAACATCTAAACAGGATACAAGAACAGCCATCAAACCAGCTAGAGCAACCCCACTCATTAGCGTCCGATCACTGTGGTAGGGGCAAAGAGTTAGCGTACCCTTGCCGAGATGAGTTAAACCTTGAGCTAAGCGAACCATAAATAAGTTGTTTGGATCCTTGCTGTGGTAAACAGCCAGCTGTCGCAACATTGCGGCTTGACGTGCATTATTTGTTCCTGAATAAAATGAAAAGCACTTACTTGAATAAAAATGAAAAACAGATAATCATTTGATTAAAACAGAAAATAATTATAATAAAATATAAAATTGCTTGCCTAAATTTAATATTAAACAAAATCAAATGTAGTAACTCATGTATAACTGTGTACAATCACTAAATGTGAAAAATAAATAAAAAATGGAACTAGATAATTAAAAAACAACAAAACAAGGAAATGACCATTTGTTTAAAAACACCCCAGCATAATGTTATTAGCAAGTGGCTATTAGGTGTTAAAAATAAAATATTTACAACTCATGGTCTATAGAAGAAATCCATTTCTGCCACATATGCTATTCTTTTCAACTTTTGATTAGATTTACTTTCCTAGATAGGACAGTACATTCCACAGCTTAACAGTGGAACAGTAAATAGGTCAATATGAGGAAATCAACCTATTACCCATAGACATGAGACAGATATTCTACAACTGACCTACATTCCACTCATATTAAAGTCACCAGGATTGAGAAAAATACCTATCAACACAATAGATAAGTGACAGTACTTACCAGCACCAACAATGCCCATGGACAATATTGCATTGTGTGCAACTTCAGGATCACTGTCATGAGAAAATTTGCTGAGTGTGTCTAGAATCTGCAGTTTTGGGTTCGAGACTGATATCAAGCCTAAAGCCAGAGGTACAGCTCTCTTAATACCTGGCTCACCATAACGCAACTGAAAACAAATCAATTAAATAAACCATCAGATTTAATTAACTGTTATAATTTAATCTAAACAACAATTAGCATTATTAATATCTCCACTTCATTGTATACTGCAATTCATTTAAAAACATTTTAAACTGTTTCAATTAAATTAATAAAAAAACTAATATCTTATAATATACTTAAAATTTTGAAATAATCTACATTTTCAGTTGATTTGGTTAAGCCAGTATTTACAGTTTTTGAGAAAGACAGCTAAACTTTCAGGTAAATGTTAGATCTGTCACCGTAACAGCAATTTACTTTCCTATGTGTTACTGTCATCAACATCAACATCAGACTAATCAGAAGGATGATAAATTATATTTTTATGTATTAATAATGATTCATTATTAAACTGAATTTTGTTTGTTTTAATGTTATTTAAATGTGAAGAAAAGAAAAAGAAGATGTTGCTTTAAAATGAGAATAAGCAAATAAAGCTAACGATAATTACCAAATGTCCCATTGTACGGTATGTCATCTCCCCACCAATTTCTTCTCCCATTGCAATCAGTGCTATTCCCAAAACAGCAATACCTGAGAACAAGAAAATCAAATAAGCAACAAATTATTACCACCAAGTCTAAAAATTCAAATGGAGGAAGGCGATACATATGTCTATCATTATGCTTATATTTTCAGTCACAAAATGATTACTTATCTCATTTTACAAATAATTTAGTTTGTAATTCAAGCAATGGCATACAAGGCCTGCTTTTCTAACTGAATAAAAGGAAAAGGATGTTTATTTAACATAAATTATTTAATCAGTGACTATTAAGTGTTAAACATTTAGGACTGAATTTACAAAGCCTTTTCAATGCAATGTTTAAGTACAGTAAATATATGTAGTTACAAATGTGTAAGCAAAATACAGGCTGTGCATGTTCAGCCCATATTAGTTGCAACACCAATTAAATATGATGGCACTGTGAATTATTCTAAAAATCTTGACCAGTTTTTTAAAATTAGTATGAAGTAGTAACTTTGCCTCAGTGATCCAGAGGTAGGATATTGGACTCTTAAGAAGACAGAGGTTCAAAACCCAGCGGAGGCTGGCTCACACTTGACCATGTGTCACAATTTACCAAATGTCTGACATTCAAAAGCTGATGATTAATAAATCAATGTGCTCTAGTGGTGACGTTAAAAAAATAAATAATAAAAGGGTATGAAGTACAATTTTGTACTAGCATAATGTAAAGACTTTCATACAATGTTGAGTAAAATTCATACCTTGTTGTATTGATAAATCGGGTCCTGCTGGTTCCTTTTCCTTCTTGTCATCTTTCTTGTCATCCTTCTTCTTGTTCTTGTCCTCCTTCTTCTCATTGTTATCCTGACAAGTAACAAACTCATTAGCAACCAAATCCTCATATTTCACGATAACTTTTTATAACTTTACCTCAAAACACATTTCTTTTTGTGCTGATAAATATAATTACAGTCACTGTGATAACTTTACAAAATCTAGAACCTAAAAGTGTCAAGAATATATAAACCGCCTGGAGGAAATTACTAAACCCATTAAGTGAAAGGTTTGAGCCTAAGTCTTCATTCTCACTTAAGATAAGTTCTGGTTTCATTGTTTGAGGAAAACAACAATTATTGTTTTGGATGGCCTTGGGACACACATGGGGAACAGCAGCAAATGTAAACTTTCATTACTGGGCATTACTGCAAATGATGTGATGCAATCATGAAATTCAACCACTGCCTGCAACGCAGATAGTACGTCTCGAGGCTGATGAGGCTGAACAATTTTGCTATACAACAGTGACACATTTTAAGACTAACCTGGTCTTTGGAGTCATCATGTTCTGAACAAATATGAAGAAGATGTTGAATCTTCAATACATTCCCTGTCCCTAGAACAACAAAGAAACATATCAGAGGAAATCAAACAACAACTGTAGTCAGTATTTCACTATCTGATTAAACTCAATCATAACAAAGATTTAGCAATGACATTGCTGAGATTATCAACCTTGCATAATAGAACTGACCTGCATAGGCACAGACATCTACGAGCATCATGGCCATCGACTTGAGAGGCTCTCCCACAACCTCAAGTGCCATCAGCGTAGCATCAACAGCATCCTGTTTTCCTGCAATCATTCAAAACAGTTGTATGTAAAAACATGTCAGCTCATTAGCTTTTTAAACAAAAACCTTTAAAAAATTGACATTATGACCAAAACCACATCTAAGAAAAAGGCAGAATTTTAATTATGCATAGAAAAATCTTAAGGACCTAAACTCAATAATTATTTAAAAAAAGAAAAAAAAAGAAAAGATATCATGTGTTTATGAAAGGTGACAAATTAATCAAGTTTGTACACATTTTAATTCTGAAAACACTGTTTTTCTCAAAAAAGAAATTACTTAGACAGTGAGTTTTGTGAAAACACTCTTCAATTTCCATATGACCCCTCACACGAGTTTGATAATTTCTTTTATTATCACAACAAGCATATGAGTAAAATGGTTTTCATAGATTATGAAATCTTTCAGTCATTCTAAGAGTGTCCATTTCACCATCTCAGAGGCTAATAATCAACTTCAAGGTAATGTTATGCCATAACAGTAGCATGTAATAATACAATATTTATAGCAATGATTATTTTAAACTATGTGAATAGTATAGATATTTACCAAGAAAAGCGAGTGCAAGTCCCAGGGCAAGGTATCTAGCATATGTGTCCTTAAGGTCAGCTTCTGATCTTTCCATCATTGTTTGCAGTATCGTAGAAGTAACTTCACCATTGCAGGTTCCCACACATATCATACCACATGACAGAGCTGCCATTCCAATCACCTGCAATAAAATGCTTACAATATCACAGTTCAGCTTACAAATTTGACATTTTTAATGCTGCTTGATGCTGGTTATTATGTTTTTATTACATATAAGCAGAATTAAAATAAAACTGTAGCTTCCATCACCCAACTTTTGAACAACAGTAAAGGATTGTTTGTTTAACGACAGCCCAGCACATTGTTTATTCTGCGGCCAATAGGTGTCCGACATATGGTATTATGTGACCACCATATACGCTACTCTTTCTGATTAGCAGCAAGGGAACTTTTACAAGCATTTTCCCATAGACAGGATAGCACATAATACAGCCTGTTATAAACCAGTTGAGAATCACTGGTTTATACCTCTTTTGGACAACAATGCATATAAATAGAAATAATCATACACCTGACATCACACAATCACCCACACACAACCTATTTTCACTAACATTCAACTTTCTTATCATAGAAGGTTAATGTAAAAAACATGTGATGGAACTTTTCTACCCAGTTTTTCATGTTACCTCCATAGTTGACTTTGAATCTCCCATCACCGGTAAAATCAGACTGAGAACTTCATCGCGGTTGGAACCAGCATATGCCAATCCTAACCTGCAATCAAATAACAGACAGATGCAGGTTAACAAGCAATTACCAGATATTTATGTATTTTTTATATTTTTCTTTAAATAATCACTCCTTAAAATGTATCTGATGTCAAAATTTTATCAATAACGGAAACGGTTAATCAATTTTTATATTTTTCTTTAAATGATCACTCCTTAAAATGTATATGATAATGTCAAAATTTTATCAATAATTGAAACGGTTGATCAAATATACTGACCCAACAATAGCCCCTATCCGCATGATGCTTGTTTGATGCATTACATAGTCAGACAACAAGGCTAGAGCGGGATCACACTCGTTCCTCACACCAGAATTTACAATACCACATGCTAACAATGCACCAGCCTGAAAATAGCCAACATATAATATATAAAACAAGCAAATTAGTTAACCAGCAAAACTTGTGACAGAAATGACCTTTAAAGACATGTCTGTAGGATTTTATTTTTTGCCAGCATGAAATAAAGAATTATATGTTTAATGACACCCCAGCACATTGTTTATTCGGCGGCTATTAGGTTTTGGACATATGGTATTCTGTGACTCATGGTCTTTAGAGGAAACCTGCTACCATCACATGGGCTACTCTTTCCGATTAGCAGCAAGGGATCTTTTATATGCACTTTGCCATAGACAAGAGAGTGCATACCATGGCCTTTGATAAACCAGTTGTGGACCACTGGTCGGTGTAAGTGGTTTACACCTACCCACTGAGCCTTCACGGATTATTCACTCTGGGTTAGAGCCAGTATTGAGATTAAAAATCCCATGCTTCGACTGAGATTTGATCCCATTACCTACCGGCCAAGAGACTGACAGCTTAACTACTGTGCCACCAAGGCCAGTCTTGCCAACATGAGATGGAAAGAAAACCCAACTGACTAAAACAGGTTTAGTGAACATCAATTTGTACAGAATAGTACAGAATAATAATCCCCCCACGCCTAAACAACCGCAGTGTTAGTTGTAACAAGTACCTTGATATAGTCTTCTGATGAATATAAGTATTTGTCAATTTGTGTGAGACCACCATCAACATCCCATAGTAGAATCAGTCCTAAAGATGCTGTGGCACTCAACATTCCTGTAATAACAATGTATTCATGTCTGGTTATTAAAGTAAAGAAAAATCTAAACTGTCCAATTTAAATGTATGTTAGGTTTCATTCAAATTGAACAAATGACACATGTCTAAACTTTCTTGTGGACGACAGATAATGAGAGAGAAAGAAGCATTAACAGCTTTCTGATTTTCTGCAACTAATCAAACAGTTATAATAGTTGTATGTCAAAATATGTACACAGATTAGCTTTAAAAATAAATCTGCCTTCATAAAAATTGTTATATGTTCAAGTAAGTCTAAGAAACAAATGGGCAATGCTAAGAGGATCTGTTTTCGTGAATCGGTGATGATATCAGAGAATTTTAAAAAAGGTGAGCTTACCCTATTTTACTGGCAACACTCACCATAACAGAGAAACACACAGACATCAATATGAACCATCTTGGGTGTGTTTACATTACTGTGTATACAAATTTCTAGGTTAAAACCAAAGGAAAGATGTAAAAGGAAGAATGGAAACAGCATATTGGTGGAAACTCAACCCAGCACTAACATTAATAATGTTAGAGAGAAAGGAAGGTAAATGTTCATGATGGGAAAGGAAAAGTGATCAACACATTATATTACCATGTTCTTTGTTTTTGTAAAGCCATTTGTTCCCATCATCCATGAGAAGCTTGTCCTGGCCAAAAGCAGCATTAACAAAACCATTTACGAATGAAGCAGCCAAATTCTGACGAGCTGAATCCACATTACTTGGACCAATAGTTGACTCTGAAAACAGAAAAACAAAAAATCAATGACTCATGTTTTTACCAAATGTTACAAAAATAAAGAAAAAAAGTAAAAAGAAACTAACTTTAAGGTAAAATCATTTTACTTATTACAACATAAAGAGTTTGTTATTGTTATTAACCACGATCAAGATTGCATTCCACTTATGTAAATGTTTGCTGTTATGCCTAATGGAAAATGTTAGCAGAAAAACACAGGGAAGTGGGAAAAAGTAAAGTTTGTTTTATTTAACGATGCCTCTAGATCACATTGATTTTTATTTCATCATCGGCTATTGGACGTCAATCATATGGTCATTCTGACATGTTTTTAGAGGAAACCCGCTGTCGCCACATAGGCTACTCTTTCCGATAAGCAGCAGAGTCTTTTATATGCACCGTCCCACAGACAGGGCAGAACATATCACGGCCTTTGATGAACCAGTTGTGTTCCACAAGTGGAATGCATTGTGAGTGATTAACAATAATGAAAATAGTGGAATAAACAATCGATAACCAGCAAAGTTTAACAATTACATACAAAACTTGACATGTTATTTATTTTTTCTTTGTTTTTAATGACATCAACAGAGCACAATGCCTTATTAGTAACTGGCTATTGGATGTCAAACACACTACTGACACTCTTTTAGCACTGTCAGTTGACATTATCACAACAACTTACTAATAGTCACATTCATAAATGCTGTATCAGTGAAATAATGCATACAAATAAATTAAATATTCTATCGTGTTGTATGTAATTCATGCTTTGTATGAATTGATAAACCTTTTAGGTAACTAAAACTTTCACAAACAATTGACATACTGAACAAATTAATAAAAAATACTTTTCATTTCTGTGGAACTCTTTACTGCCATCTAACCATTAAGTTTGATACCAGTAAAATTACATTTTGTATGCAATTTAGTAGTAATGCGCAATAAGAAGGGAGGACTTTACAAACAGATTAAAACATGATGACGTGGAGATCCACTTAAAAATGTCTGCTATTAAGGTGAATTTATTTTAATTATCTAGATCAAATAAATTTGATAGCTGTTGAAAGATCATTTTCTTACTATTTGGCTCAAGATGACTTTTGTAGATATCTTCTGGAATTTTTGGCTCCATAATATCAAGCTGAAAACAACAATAGGAAAGGTAAATAAACATTTCATTAATATTTCAGAAAAAAGATTCACAATGAATAAATAGTTATAGTTTCTCTGTTATAATACAGTATCACATGCCTGCATATTTTAGAATAAAAAATAATAAATATAATTAAAAGTCTAATATTTAGAGATATTTGAATACCTTTTCCACAGATTTCTACAAACCAAAGAAATATGAAACAGAGTAAAAGTTAAGTCTACATAAAATTAGCAGAGTATGAAGGAACGAAACACTGAAAAAAGGCTACCACATCAGGCCCAGTTTTGTTTACAAAATAATATATGAAAATCACAAAATCAAAGTAGAAAAAACCTAAAAATATTTGACATTTTAAAATAATCAGTTGAAGTTACTCACTTCTCTTGCCAGTGCTAAGAAGTTGTTGTTAAGATGTGCATTCGACATGATTTCTGTCAACTCATCATATTCCTCCATTTCATCACTGAGATCCATAAATATCTGTTGACGTCCAAGCATGTAGGCCAATTGCTTTTGTACCACACTTAAAAATAATATTGTAAATATAGATACAATTTTTTATAAATATCTAATCAACTTTTAAGTATTTAGGCTAGTTACTTCTGTACCATGCTGAAATATAATATTGAAAATATAGATACAATTTTATATAAATATCTACCAACATTTAAGTATTTAGGACATTTGATTTTGTACCATACTGAAATATAATATTGTAAATGTAGATATAATTTTATATAAATATTTGCCAACATTCAAGTATGTAGGTCAGTTTATATTCACAATTTGTTTTAAATTTTGTAAATATAGTATATTGCCCATTATTTCACTTTGTCAGAAACACTATCAGTTGTGGACCACTGGCTAGAAAGGGAAAAAGCCCAATGGGTTCACTGGTAGGCACCCGTACAATGACTCATCAAACTTCAAGCACAATCCACATCTTTGCTGTTCTAAATAAAAAACAATACTTACAGATCCTTGCAAGACGTAAAGATGTTATCCACAAGTTTGGAATCATTCAACTGCATGGCAAAGCGTAGAGCTTGTGGATACTGATCATACTTTCTATACAGGTCCACAGCTGTTTTCAGAAGCTTTGTGTTTTCTGGATCTGGCACATAAGGAACACAACTGAAACAAAAAATATACTTCAGTAACATATTTTCAAACATTTAAGAACAGACTGTTTTAATTATACTAAACACAAAATATAAATTGTTCATTTTTACCTGTTGATGAGATATTTTTTTATAAAACATTTCTGATCATAATCAAATTTTGCACAATGTCTGTTCAAATGTGTCATGCAGAAGTTATGACACTTGTTTATGAACACAAATTATTTTGGTTTAATTTCTATAAATAGAAAATCTTTTCCATCACAAGAATGTATAACTTAAAGAGAAATACAACATTTTACAAAAAATATTAAAAGTTTAATATTACATTTGCAGAAAAATAAGGGAATCATGTTTCCTTTAATATGTTATTATCACAAAAAAAACCACCCATCTTTGTGCAACACTTTGTTGTCATTCTCATTACCAACACTAGACAGGATATCAGTCTTAGAATTCTTTTATGAGCTTAAAACTAGATTTTTAAATATTTGAGAACTATTAAGGAATATTTAATAATGTTTAAACAGCTGTTTCAAACATGCTTTATAGAAGAAACCAACCAACTGCGTAAGCTACTCTTTTTAATTAGCAACAAGGGTTCTTTTATATACAGTTTATCAGACAGGAGTGCACACACCACAGCCCTTTCATACCAGTTGTGATCTACATATTGAAACAGGGAATTATAATATTATAATACTTCCCATATAAACAATTTTTTTTTACAATTAACTAATGACTAGAATAAAACAAATTGAAGCTAAATATGAACTTTTCAAGGCATCACATACCATGAATTTTGATAAACATTTACTCAGGACTGACAGAAATGGGGGAAAATCTACCTGGTAAGATACAAGCAGACTCGCTGGTACACATTGTTGTCAACATAATCTTGTAATAGGTCGAGTTGTTCAAGCTCCATCAACAAATCACATGCCTCTGCCTCTGCGTTGTGACTCATGTGGTATGGAACAATTGCCTTGGCCAGAGTGATGAGATTCCCTCTCATTTCCAGGTTCGTGTCGTCTGTCTCTTGCCACTCTTGTGCAACATGCCCAGCTAAATGTCTGAAGTCAATAAAACAAAAAATAATAAAAACAATAAACCCAGTTATTAAAAAAGAAAACACTTTCGTAAATAAGCTATAAACATTAATTTATTTATGAAAAGTTTTTCCACTATACAAAAAGAATGAAAGGGAGTGTTTGATTTAAGAAAGTCTGCCATATTCTGAATCCAGTGGCTATAAGATGTCAAACCTATGCCATGCTACAAATTCATTAAATCACCCTGAGCCATTCAAAAAATGCGAGAACATTGACATGTAAATGCAGTGGCTATCCTTATGTCATATAAGAACCAAAGAAAGAAATTAAATATTGTTGAAATTATACCTGACATATTCATGACCCCATGACCCAATTTCTTCTTTGGAACCAAGAAGCTGATATTTCAAGCTGTCCCTGCCCTCGGATGCCGTCATGCCCAGTACAGAGATAATGTCTGCACAGAATTTCTGTAGACAGAAAAGATTTGTACAACAAGATTACTGCAAATTACTTAATCAGCAGTATTTAGTACCATAACATAGATAGCAGCTGTCTACTAATTTTTGCATATACAATTAATAAAGTGTACTTAATATCAAATAGGTGAAAATTAAAAAATATATTTATAACTAAAAATATTTACTCATCCACACCAACCCTAAACAAACCTCAAACCATACTTGTAAACAATGAACAAAAAATGTTTCCTAAAGAACATAGTTTCAGTTTTAAATATTAAGGACACAAATATTTATGTAAGAATGTTCTATAAAACAATAAATATTGTATTTATTTTAAAGAATAGCTATTAACAGGAACTTAATGCCAACAGTTGTCATAAAACACCACAGGTTGTAACATGAAAATATGTAAATGTATTTTTAATATTTTAACACATTTTTTAAAACAGGGTCTTTAACTCTTACGCTTGTTTCAGGTTCTTTGATCTTCTCAAATATCTCTTTCAATGTGTCATAATGAACTCTTAAGAACTTGAGTGGTTTAGGCACAGATGTCATTGATGTTGTGGATGCTCGAATCTGGGTTCTAATGTTTTCTAGTGCTGGGCGATACAGCTTTTCATCAGGTTCCTGTAACCATTTAATCGTAACAACTAAACTTAAGTGATTCATAAAATTACTAGCCCTCTAAGAAACTTAGGTTAGTTACCTACTTATTTAATAATATACTTAAGAATTGTTTACTAGTCCACAATTAAAATATATTAGTCCAAACAATGGATTAGAGAGATTCCTAAAAGGGCATTTTCAATGTGATACATCAAACCAACTTATCATATGCGATAGAATTGTTCTACAAATTTTTATTTATTTTATATATATATATATATATATATATATATACATGTATATATATGTTGTAATCTAAAACATTTAAAGGCATTCTGTTCCTCAAGTATAAATTTAACTGGAACAGCCATAAGTTACATAATTAAATGTCAAAAACATTCAATTTTTGTTGGACTGACAAATTGCTAGATATTTTAATTTTGGGAATGAGTCCCACATTCAAGAGCATGGCATCTTTACCTCAAAATTGGTGACTTCAAAAATATAACTAACCTAGCTGCTATGACAATTCCTATATTGTCAATGAAACTTAATACCTATATGAACAAACTGTACTTGAATAAAGCTACACTTTCTATACAAAAATAATAATACCTGTCACGTGGATACATTTCTCACATTTGAGCAGTATGTAAATGTAATCTGTCAAAGTCAAGTGCTATTACTGTCGCAAAAATCGGTGATGCAATTATTTTACCTTATTTCATGCTCTGCATCAAATCTTAATTTTTCTTCAGAATTTAATGAAATACAGTTGCATAACTACATAATGTACATGTAAATATTACAAACAAACCTGAAGCCTGGTGACCAACATGTCAAGGTCTTCCTTAAGCAGGCGATCTTCTTCTGACTGTAGAAAAAATAATAATAATAACATTGTACTGATTTAAGGTTTAAAAGCAAACATATAAAATTAGACTTTACCTCTCCTACCTAATCCAGTTTCGTCCTTTTTTAGAGTAAATTTATTTTTAATTCCAAAAAGGAAGAAGCTTAATTGTTAAAACATATTTTATCTCTATACAGAAACAGGTATATATAAAAAGTGTCTGGCTATGTAAAAAAAAAAAAAAAAGGGGGGGGAAGGGATACTCATGTACTTCTCTACCTCTGACCTGTTTAGATTACATTAATTTAGGCACAACGTGGTTATTTGCTAGAAACGGCTACTATCTTAAGTTAACTGGTTTAGTTTTGAGGTGCTGCAAAGTAATTAGTTTCTTAGAGATTGCTTGAAACAAATATACAGGAACCAGTTAAGTTTACAAGTTGATCAGTAATGTCTGTAATTGTTCGACTAAAGCTGTACTCTAATCAATGTTTCTATTATAATTAAGTATACAGCTTAACATACGTTCGGGGTGTTTTTGGTTTCGTTGATTTTTCTACGTTTATTATTATTATAATAATCATTTGGGGGGGGGGCTGTATTTTGAACACAACGTATACCATCGCAAAATTGGTACAATCTAAATCCCTGTACTTGTGTAGCCAAACCACTGTAATCATAATTATCGCCCTAAGTATCTGGTCGTATGTCAGAAATAGGTGGGAAAAAGTGTTACATGCTGAAAATGACTATTTTTCCTATTTTCTCTCTAAACAAGCCCATATACAAGTACTTTCAAAAAAACAAACCAAACTTGGCTGATTAATAAATAATGCCAATTAAAAACCTTCTGTTAATGTAATAATGCTTTAGAATGGGAAAACATTTTAACAGTTTTCTCAAAACCAACCTCTTCTGGAAAAGTGGTCATAACAAACTTATTGACGGCTTGTTTTTCATCTAGTTTGTTGCACAATGTTACAAAGAACCAACTCCATCAGACTGGCTCAACTAATTCCAATTATGTTCGACATCTATGTGGTGTGCCCAATCATCACTTAATTAATTCAGAGTCCACCCATGACTATTTTTCTTTCAATGAATCTAGAATTCTTATTATTCATCACAAAGAAATGGGAGTAGTTTCATTTTAAAGGGAACATTCTAAGGAACACAATGGTGTACAGTAAATTCAAATTAACTCAAGACAAAAATTTGAGTCATAACAGATCCACCTTTTTGGGGTAACCAGTTTCTGACATGCAGTTTCAGCATATATGCATAATTAATATATTATGCACTCTAAAACAGTATTTGAGGAATCTGCTAGCCGGACACCCGTGGCTATTGGTTTTTCAATTTAAGCTAGTGACAAATGTTAACACATTAGTTAGAGGCACTAATTTTCCTCGATAACGGAAACTCAGAAAAACCTATCTGAAATAGAATTCCTGATTTTCTCCGAAGAAAACATTATTACTCGTCTCCAAAGAGCGCATTTTATTAATTAAACAGATTTTCCAGCATCGGTTTGCAAACAAAACATGGTAGATACTTGACTATACTGATATATGTATGTGTTACATCAAATTTGTTTGGCACACAGACGATAACCAGTTGTTTGCATCATTAACTTACTTCTGTCAATTTAACGGAGAAAACAAGAGTTTTTTTAAAATGATGAAATTGGTTTTCTCTTTTGGTAAATAAATGATACAATTAAAGTCAGTTTTATGTGATCGATTCTAATTATATTCGAATAGTTTTGCAAAAAAAACATGAGAATTACTGAACTCTACGTAATTGCTTATTATTAAAGTTTCAATTTACATTTTTATTATTATTTATTTTCCATTTTGTTTTGTTGTTGTTGTTTTCGTACGTGCTTGTGTGTGTTTAATGGAAAACATTTCAATGGAACACAAAATGAATTTACTGAAATGGAAAAAACTGAATTTGTTAAATTCTGCAACGGAAAAGGGTCAAAACTCTGAAATGGAAAATCAGTGCCTCTAATTAGCCAAACAGG
>JAULBS010075122.1:0-20469 GCA_032355785.1 Symmetromphalus regularis
AATAATAATTAAAATAAAATAAAAACAGAAACAATTTCTTGATTTTTATGTTCTCTAAGCATAAAGAGTCAAAGCATCAGCCTTGCATTCAGGACAAGCTAGCAATTTCACTGATTTAACATGAAACGTAAAACTTAGTCTAGCTACATGTAGATGTAGCAATTTTGTCCTGAACGCAGCAAAGACTAAGGTAGAGGAAGTGTGTGGTAGCTTCCACACATGTGCAGTCATCGTCATCTATGTATGGTCGTGTAAAAGCTATCCTACTTCTCATCATGAGGGATGACATCGTTCCCCGAAAACCATTTTTTGTCAGTACCATGCTTGCTATATCAACCTGCCTGGAATTATTGAGTTCAAACATTTTATTTCAAATTCAACATCAATTTTCCTTTTCTTTGTTTTTTCATTGTAGGTGGATTATGTTGTGTCCACCAAAGTATGACACCAGTGTTTTTGATGCACACAGCCTGCAGCAGTCTCTGGATATAGCTTATTCTACACACCAGAGTCTGGTTCAGTCACAGAAACGAATTCGAGTGTTGGTGGTCACACCAGGGTCAGTCTATGTAGCTTTTTTGTAGTTCCTTATTATGTATTTTTTGTAAATAGTGAAATTAATATGTTGTGATATGGGTTCCCTTAAATGTGTATTTTTATTGACAGGTAAAATTATAATAGTGAATTATTGTGTTCATGTTGTCATCACATTTTTAATTGATTTCTTTTTTTACTTTAAATTCATGATTTATAGTAAATTATTTATTGTCGTATTGTCGTAACCAGCCCCATTGATGAAGTGGTTAAGGTGTCTGATTCATGGTTCATAGGTACTGAAATCTAATCTCACATGAGGCATGGGATTTTTAATTTTGATATCGGCTCCAATCCAGAGAGAATGTTCCGCAAGGCTCAGTGGGTAAATGTATAACACTTACACCAACCAGTGGTCCACAAAGGCCATGGTATATACTGTCTTGTCTGTGGGAAAGCACATATAGAAGATCCCTTGCTGAAAATAGGAAAGAGTAGCCTATATGGCAGTAGCGGGTTTTCTCTAAAGACCATGAGTTACAGAACACCATATGTCTGACACCTAATAGAAGCTGAATAAAAAAAACAGTATGTTGGGATGTCATTAAACTAACAATTCTTTCCTTTGTTATACTGTTGGTATAATATGTTCCTTTTAATAGTAGCTTTGAATGGTGGCAATTTCATTTAGTAGTCCAGGTAGATCAATGGATTCTAGAACAGATGCTCACTGGTTCAAATCTTTGTGGAGGTTGAGTTCTCTGCTATCTGTTACTGATTGTTTTTCTTAAAGAAACTAAAATAAAATCACACTTTTTTGTTGGACACTGTTTTGTGAATATAAGATAATGAAACTATCTTATTTTGAATTAATACAACCACTTAGATTTAAATTTATCCCTATTTTATATCATTGAATATTTTTGTTACAGATATTTGAAAACGGTTATTTCATTAACAGGTTTACAGATATAGTGGATGTGGTTCATACCATCATGAATCATCCAAATAAAGAAGTAGCATCCAACATTATCATAGGTATGAAATATTTTACCATAAGCATACTTTAATGTAAAATTATTTTAAATTAATATCAAATTAATAATTATGTCTTTTGTTTAATATATAATTTAGTTAGCATTCATGTATAAAGGATTATCCTTTTTTTCATCATTTTCACGAGTGTACAAAACATACTTTGGGGGCAAGAGGGTTAAAGGGACATATATGCTTTTCAAAATAAAAATAAAAAATGATGATAATACTATTTCGGAAATCATAATTTTTTTCCTTTTTATTTGTATGCTTTTGGGGGGAGGGAGGGTGTCCGGAAAAAGAGTACATTTTGTACACCCATGAAAATGATGAAAAAAATTGATGACCCCTAAATTATTGTCTTTTTATACATGAATATATAATTCAGTTAACACTCATGTTTAAAAGTTTTAAAACATTCAATATTTTATATATTAATGAATTTATTTTTTAATGATAAGCCATGTTAATGTTTTCAAAAAAAACAAAATAACTTTAATTATGTCCTGCTTCTTTCATTAATCATCAGTAATTATTACCATAAGTTTGTCTGGGCCATATAAAAAAACATGGTATGAGTCAGATTTTATCTAATTATCTTTTTGTGTCTTTTTTACAGGTTCTGTTACAGCCTGTGTGGATCCTCTGAATACATTCATGGAACACAAGTAGGGTGACCTAAGAACATCTTTGTATATTTTATTAGCATAACTATACTTAACTTGATTTGTAATACTTGGATCAATGTTTTACTTTATTTCTTAATTTCATAACTTATTTTACTAATTCATCAGTTAACTACTTAAATGTAGTACAGGTTCTAATTCTTGGGATGTATCCAGAAATATATTAGACTTGGTTAGTTTTTAGATATATGATATATCCCAAAATAGTTTTTGGCAGTTTTCCTATTTCTTTTTACAGAATCAGTCTTGAGTCAGTGGACTAAATCTCTAACATTTTTCAAAGGCCTTAGTATCAGGGCCATAGATAAGAATTTCTGTTTAGAGGATATGGGGGTGGAGGTATGTCCCACAGGCAAGTTTGAAATCTAGAGGCTCTGAAATGCCATTTCCAGAAATTTCAGGGAGGTTACATACTAGTACTTAAAACAATATCAATAAACAGTAAATTGTCATTGCTTACTGGTTCTTTACTGGGTTTTTTTGCCACCACTATCACCCTGACTCTGCTAGCTGTCCACTGTGGGGAAATTGTATATAACAATATAAGAGATCCCTTGCTGCTACTAATGGAAAAATGTTGCAGGTTTCTCAAAATTATCAAATGTTTGACATCCAATGGCCAATGATTAATGAATCAGTGTGCTGTAATGGCAGTATTAAATTTTAAAAACTAATTTATTCAGTTGTATTTACATTTATTTTTTGTCTTTTTAACAGGTGGCCATTTCCAACTCTACTAGATCAGTGTGCACAGGGATGGGTCAACTGTATTATCTTCATGTCCTCAAAAGAAATGGAGGTAACTTAACACAAAAATCTTTTGTTTTCCTTTAACACCCCAACCCCAATCCTTTTTTTCTATTGAGTGTTTTAAGGCAAAAAAATTCTAAAATTATATGTGATATGTTGCTAATCCAAAATTACTGTTTGTCTTGTTCTGAAATGTTATTTTGCACAGCTCTGAGTCCAAAGGAAATAAAGGATAAATCATGAAGGTCTGTGCTCATAAATCATTTTTTTTTTTTTTTTTTTTGTAAATATGTTGAGTTGAATATTTAACTTTAAGTTATTAAGTTAGAAAAAATCATTGTTAGTTACTTTTTTGAGCCTCGGTGGACCAGTGGTAGAACGTCAGACTCTCAAGCTGATGACAGTGGTTCAAAACCCGTTGGAGGCTGGGTCACACTTGACTATGTACATGTATCAAATGTTTGACCTCGAATAGTCAGTGATTTATAAATTAATGTGCTCTAGTGGTTTCGTTAAACAAAAACTAACCAAAAATGATCAGAAATTGCATTGAGCATTATTTGTAAAGTTCTTTATTTCTTAAACATTTAGACTATGATTTGTTTATCACTTCCAGAATGATGTTCTGGAAGAGGTGCAATCCCTGATTAGAAATATCAACACAGATGTTGCATTGCTAGTGGCAGAAAAAGGAGTAATTACAAGGTAAAGAACTTATTCAAATTCAATCTGTTCAGAAATGACTTGAAATAGAAAAAAATATAGTACATTTAACAATATCAGGTGGATAATTTGTTTAATTCCTTCCCCAAAAGCTGTTTCATATTGTTTTAGCATGCTCCATGAGTTGGTTAGTATGGTTTTATCATTCTCCAAAAGCTGTTTATTATTGTTTTAGCATGCTCCATGAGTTGGTTAGTATGGTTTTATCATTCTCCAAAAGCTGTTTATTATGGTTTTAGCATGCTCCATGAGTTGGTTAGTATGGTTTTAGCATTCTCCAAAAGCTGTTTATTATGGTTTTAAGCATTCTCCAAAAGCTGCTTATTATGGTTTTAGCATTTTCCAAAAGCTGCTTATTATGGTTTTAGCATTCTCCAAAAGCTGTTTATTATGGTTTTATAATTCTCCGAATGTTATTTATTATAGTTTTAGCATTCTCCAAAAGCTGTTACATATAGTTTTAGCATTCTTTAGATTTGTCAAATCAACATAGAGTAATCTTATCCAAACATACTATTGACCAAAAGATATTTCAGAGTTTAGAATGAATCATGGGTGATTCCCCAGGTATACTTTGTTCACTTTACTAATACAATAATCTCCCACAGTGAAATTTATTAAATTGTGTTGTATTGTTAATTTGTCAGTTTGTATGTGTATTCCTTTGGCATGACAGTGGAAGGTCTTTAATCTACCTACTCACTGTTAATTATCTTGGATATTTCAGGAGTACAGACATAGACTTGATTTTGTCCGATTCAAGTTTCATGCAGCCCAAGATGGTGAGATCAAGACTCCTTCTGAATCCATTATGGTAAGTGTTAGTTGCATCTCATGCTTGGTAAATAATGAACTCATTTTCCACAGTTAATTGTAATTTTCATCTAAATACAAATCAGAAGCTTTGTTTTGCTTTTGTTTTGTTAGATTTAATTTGATACAGTTAAGATGATGATGTCTTACTTAGTTTATTAAAACAATGGGTTTTTGGATGTTGGTGGGAGGGTTGGTTGCATTTTTTTATTTTAGTTTTTTTTAAATGAAAGTCAGGCTTTTTTAGTTTACTTTCATTCTTGACTGTTTACCATGACAGTATTATCCAAGTAATAACTTTGATTTAAATTATTGTCAGTCATATCAGGTAGATACTTGTAATCATTAAGATCATGATCAAACCAGCTGGACCATCACACATAAATAGTCTTTGTTTCATATGTTTATATGCCAGTAGGTATACATTAATGTTGTCTATGATACCATTATTTGAATGTGTGTTTCAGGAATCACCAATCCTTCCAGAACACAGCCAGGCATTCTATGACTAGTATCTGTCTCAAGTTCTTTAAGAGCTTAGAGAAAACAAAACTGGTCAACAAGTTATATGGTTAGTTTTTGTTAGTAGTACTTTTACCTTCCTCAGATACCTCTGCAGTGTTGTACATGGTTAATTATGTGGGTATTAACCCTGCAATGTCAAGCAGGATTTTAGTATTTAATCATTTAGAATAAACCTTCTTGGTTTTGTGTTTTTGAAACACCATTCTTCTGTTTCAGTCAACTGCTGTCTTATTTAGGTCATTTACAAATGCACTACCATGTTTATTCTGCTATAATATGGCCTTAAAAACCTGACCCATCTTACAAGCATGATCTAAAGTCAAAACACTGTTTTCGGCAATCGGTTACAATAGCTGGTCACGAAAATGGCAGATTTCAGATTTTTTCATTGTCGAGGGTTGTCTACCATAACTTAATTATTTAACACTTACAAAATGGTGGCCTGCTAAATATATGGATAAATAAATGATAAAAATATTGCCTGAAATAAAGGTGACTTCAAAAATGGTAGCAAGAATTGCATGAAGGTACATGTAGTCATTGATATTTGTTTGATAGAGAAGACACATAGGTTTATTAAAATGGCTGTTGACCCATTGGACTATTTCTCATTCCAGCTAGTGATCAATAGCTAGTTTAACAAAGGTAGTTGTTTGTGTCATCCTGTCTGTAGGAAGGTGCATATAATGGATCACTTGTGTCTAATTGGAAAGAGTAGTCTACATGTATATGAAAGTAGCATGTTTCCTCTGTAAACCATTTGTCACCAATACCACAAGTGCGCATCAGTGGTCCAGCAGTAGGACATTGGAATCTCAAGCTAAAGACAGTGGTTCAAAACCCATTGGAGACTGGCTCACAAAATTACAAAATGTTTGACATCTAATAACAGATGATAAACAAATCAATATGCTCTAGTGGTGTCATTAAACAAACTAAAAAACCCTCAAAGTTTGACTAAGTCCGATGGTTTTGTTAAATATATAATTCTTTCTTTTATATTATTTGTATTTGTATTAAATTTAGTTTTTGTTGGTAAGCATTTTGTTATAAATTAAACATCTTTGACAATTATAGTATGACACTTTTGAATTTATTGTAAATTTTATTCTGTTTCACATACTGTAATATTAAATACTGTTCATTTAGCATGGTGAATAAGAGGGGCTGTGTAAAGTTTTCTGTTGTCCCTAAAACACCCCAGGCATATATCAGCTGTTCTTTTATACTTAGAACTATTTCAATATACATGTAGTGTAATAAATCATTTCAATTTCCTCTGATGTTGTCTTGTATACCATGTTCTGTGATGAAAGATCTCTTTTCCACAGGACTGAAAAAGACATTAGTTGGCTTCCCATTCAAGGACAATATCTACTATGTTGAAGGAAGACTAAAGTTTACAGGTAGATTTGAACCAGTAACATGATATTGAAGATACAAATTGAAAAGTTGAGCTCTTTGAAGAATAAATTTTTGATAGAATGAGAAAAATCTTTAAAGCCTGAGTCACTGCATTTTAGGGAAGTAACCAATAATTTTGTTTTTAAATTAAAACAATTTAAAAAAAATAAAAAAATAATGTTCTGTTTACTGCATCCTGTAAAAAGTAATTTTTTAGGGCAGTGATTCTAATTAAATTTTTTAAATTATTATTATTATTTACTATTAGGACAGTAATGGAAGCTTTGTTAATCTTTCCAGGTGTGAACAAATTTTAAAAGTCTAGTTATATTTTTAAAAATTGTTTTGCTTTCTAGTACTATGGGTTTTTTGATAGCTATTGTGGTTTAAGTACTGACAGTATGAATTTTATTTGTAAAACATTTATCTTTTATTGGTTTAACACCATGTAGGATAATATAGTGTCAACACTCATAAAGTATTCTTAAAAGAATATTCAGGTATGGGATCTAAAGTTCTTTTTAACTAATTGTATTTTTCAAATCTTTTAGGATCTTTGTAACAGCTAATGTAATATAACAGCCATGCTGGCAAGAAACCATCTTGGATTTAATAAAGAGTTATCTACAACCCCTGCAATTAAGAAAATCTCCACAGCAAAATAAATGCTGTGGAGAGAAATAGTGCTTAATCATTATTACGAGGCAATTTTAGCATGAAGTATACTTTATTTTTAATAAGAAAAACATAAACCTTGAAAAAAATATATAATTTAGTCAATGGCAAAAAAAAGTGCTGCTGAGAATGAAAATCTCCACTACATTGCCGATTACCGTAGGCAATTTGAGTGGTTGTATCTATGTTAAAATTATTCAGTGATCTCCAACAAAAGACTTAGTTAAGTTAATTGGCTTTTTAACTTTCATGTTTATTATTTATTTATAGACTCAGTTCAATTGATGGATCTGCAGTTTGTGACGTGTACTAGATTTCTGACAGTTCAGTACTCAGATAACCAGGACACCTATCAAGCCAGTCAGATGACAATGCCACCATCACAGGATGGGAAACAGCATTCCTACCTGGTGTTCACAGGCTGTCAGCTAGACGAGAACAAACTGAAGGATTGGCTCAGAGGATGTGCTAAACAGGCTAGTTCACGAAACATCACAAAGAAGCTCTTTGCAATTAGGAGTGCAACGATACGGCAAAAACTGTATTGATATATATTGCAATACTGTGTAAACCCATATTGCAATACATACTGCAATACAGGTTGATTAATTACCAAGATGTGATGAAGTCATATTTTGATACTAGCATATTAATTACTAAATATATCTCAGGCAGGCAAACTGTACCAATTTCAGATGAAAAAAGATGATATATAAATACAGTAGATTTATATGTTTTAATGAAGTTTAACTTTTATTTTAATAACTTACTGTCATAGTCATGTTTTATAAGAATTTGATGGATACTCATTAGGTAGATATATCGCGATACACAAAACTATATCACAGTATGTATTGCGTTCGGCAAGTATTGCAATATACCAGTATATTGTTGCACCCTATTTGCAATTATCAGTTTATTTATTTTTTAAATTGAATTGAATATAAAATTAAACAAAGTTTTTATGCATTCCTCGCACTAATATAGTCATTATTTATTGTTTATACTTATTTATAAATCAGCTTTTTACACTGATTTAAAAAATAAAATTCCAGACAATTTTTTTTTATTGTGGAGGTGGTCATAAAAAATTAATATAATAATAATTTTCCTATTTGTATAACTTTTCAGAACCTCCACTTCACCCAAATTAGTATGCATGAAATGTTTATTTCTTTTCAGATTTCAATCAACATTTTAAAGTTTAATTAAAATTTATATGCTGGTCTTGATCCCTTCCCTTTCATCTCTCACCTCACCCTCTCAATTGTAGTTTGTACAAATTGGATAATATTGATAATTGTGAATGACTTCAGAACAGCTAGATGACTCAGACTTTATTTTTTGTCTGGGATTCATCTTTTTCTTTTTTTTCTAAAATGTCTTGGAAGGACTCAAATATTAATTTCTGTTTTAAAAACTATATGAAGACATCAACAGCAAAATGATAAGGGTCACAAATTTCCATTATTTGACCTGATATTGCCATGTATGAAGACGCTTGTTTTCAGATGTCCCTATACATGCAGAACGATCAGAGTCCTTAAATACAAGGTCAAAAAATGACTGCCTATGGCAAAACAATCAAAGTGATATCATTCATTATTATTTTACTTTGTTTGACTTCAATGTGACCCTGATCATTTTCCCTTTGACGTCTTCATATGTTTCCTCAGAAATGTGAAAATTAAGTTTGAAATTTATTTTTGGTTAATTCTTGAGCAGGAATCCTTACAAAACTGCTAGATGAATTCCTGACTCATGATTTTAGTCTGGGTTATGCCGATTTAAAAAATCTTCCTTGTTTATTTAATTATAAACTCATAGTATTGTATTTGTTTCAGTAATGGTGTTTTCATTTTGTAGAGGCGAGAGAAAAAGCCATTTATTTCAAGAAAGGACATCAAGCCAGAAGATATCAAACGAATACATGTATGTGTTTGTAAAGCTAGAACTAGGAATTGAAAATCTATCCTTAGTTTATAACATGACTTAAGATGGCGTTATAACATTATAAATTTATTGTATCCCATAAGTTATTAGGATCATATTTGGTGGTAACTTCTAAAGGGGTTATGAGGCACAGAGACTTTTTATTATTATTGATTTAAGTTTCAGACATTAAGTTTATGTGAAAAAAAGTTAACTTTAGGGAAAATAAATAAAAACATTTCTTCCTTAATACTGAGGTAGCTTGTCCACCTGTGAACTGGTCGGCCATCTGATCGATCCTTCTCAGTGGACCCATTTGCAGTTTCCGTACCAACCAGTGATACACAACTGGTTAATCAAAGGTCGTGGTATGTGCTGTCTTGTCAGTGGGACGGTGCATATAAAAGACCCCTTGCTGCATATCAGAAAGAATAGCCGATGTGATGGCAGCAGGTTTCCTCTTAATAAATATGTCATAATGACGTCCAATGTGTTCTGGAGGCAACATTAAATAAAACAAACTTGACCTTTTTTTCCTTAATACTGGCATATTTTGACAGTAAAAGTAAGATTGTAATTAATTTTATTATATTTCAGAAACAGCATCATTTGGAGACGCTTCCTCCTGGGTGGTTCTTCAGTGGATCTCACTTCGTCAGTCTCGGTGGAGACAAGTCTGACACTCACCCCAGTATCCTTTCTTACAGTGTTATGTAACAGTAGTGGCCCATTCCATAAAAATGTAACACACATAACATTAAAATCTGAACCTCTAAGAAAATGTTTGAAGCTATCCAGTGTTGCTTTACTTCAAAGATTTTTAATTTATTATCAATAAAAAAAAATTAAAGCAATATTACTGTGTTATATAATATAAGTATGACATGTAATACATTTAACATGGAATACATCTACAGTATTGCATTCTTTCAGGAGCTCAGATGTTGAGTATTCACCTATGTGCAGTGGGTCATTGGATCAATTTGGGTTATTTCACAACTGGTTTAACAAAAGCCATGGTATTTCCTGAACTGTTTGTGAGGAAAGTGCATGTATAAGATCCCTTAATGCTAATCAGAAAGATTAGCATATGTGGTGGAAGGCAGTATGCTCTGAAGACGTAATAATAAAATACCATATGTTTGACACCTATTAACAGTGAAAAGACAATCTGTTTGGGTGTCATTAAACAACGGTCCTTTTTTACACTATTATCATGTCAGTAGTATTGTAGGTTTTTGGATTTGTTTTCAGGAATGTTTGCAGTTTGCAGTGACTCTTCAAAATATTCTATTTGCATCTCAACAACTTTATTAATCAACTGTAAGAAATTGCATGTATATACCGAAAATTTAGGGGAAATTTCAGGAATTTTAAAATATTATCATAATAAATTATGTGGCCATTCTGTATGATGTAGGGTGATTACTCATACAGGAGATGGTTTTAAAATCTGTTAAACTTTCTATGATTTTATCCAAGAATTTTGAAAAAGTTGGGATTAACCATAAATGTTAAGATCCAACATTAATGAATTAATGTTATGCACCAGAGGAACGCAGACTTTAGGCAGACCAGACTCATCAGGTGCATGTTTTCGCAAAATCTGGACAACCTTGATGCCCTTTTGAATCCATTCTAAAAATATAGTTGTCATTGTTATTAGACATTTACTGTAAGTAAATTGATAAAATTTTGACAGAGCTACGTTTTCTTGTTGCATTAGGTTTCTTAACTGACCAGATCTTGAAGAGTTCATCAATAACTGGCTACAAGCTAAAAATGAAGAGATTGCTAAATACAATGAGTCCGTTGATGCAGAGAAGTTTGTGGATCTCTTTGCTTAAGACTTGAACGTTCTGTTAAAATATTGTGATTTTTCTTGACTGTAGATCTGAATGACATATTCATCAGAGGTAGACAAGTGGAATAGAAATATACTAGTCTCCATAAAAAAATCAGTACTCCCTCCCTTCATATTTATTTGTTGTAATCAGTGAGTAGAAGATACAAATGTATGCAATATTTATATCCTTCTATTCACATATGATGAAGGGCTGAGCATTATTAACAGCATACATACATGCTTATGTGATAACTTGTACTTAGTGACCACCTGTCTTTAAGGTCACATTTATTTTGTCCCAAATCAGCTAATCCAGTAATCTTTATTTAGCAGCCACCTGTCTTAAGAGGCTATTTTTGTTTACCTTCGTGGGTGGCTGCTTAAGACAAGTTTGACTATTTTTTAAACTCTTTCGACACTACAATACTTGTACAAGACAATCGGGCCCACTCCTGGATTATTTTAGATGATGTTGACGTCAACATTATCATAAACATGTACTAGAACTTGTATCATGTATGTCATTTTCTCTGCCATTGTTAGTATAAATATCCTCAATTTCTAGCTCATTTTCGGACTCAGAATCATTAAATATGATTGGCAAAACATCATTTACATTTCTCGTACATGTTTTGAACTTTCCGGACATTTTTGAACTTTTAGGATAGAACAAATCCGATAACATCACATAAAAACAATGCTATTTTCTTTGCTGACTATGACCGACTAAAGGCTAGCCTATGCTACAATAAACAGAATGCATGTCACCAAAAACCTAGCAGGAATTTCACGAAACAATGAGATGCAACTCTATCTGTTTATATGTCGACTCAGGTCACTTGTGACAATACAATCATGTTTACCGGCAGTTGACTTTAGTCGCCCGTGACGCCAAAAGAGTTAATGTGACAGAACTCATATATGTCCAACTTCATGTATTTGTGATAACATATTTTTATTTAATTCACTTTTGTTTATACTTAGATAGTTATAATAATCCCCATTATTATTGCATGATCAAATTGTCAGATTATTTTTTAAATGTCTGTTAATGGAATTTGACGTAATGAAATGTACTGCTGTGTGTTTTATGTTTTCTACGAATACCGTGATTTTGACTGAAATGACTTGTTTATAAAACTGTATGTTGGTTTGGAATTATTATTTTTTTTTTGACTTGCCCCAGTGGTTTAGTCGTTACACTGTCGACTCTTGTCTGTTAGATACTGGGATCAAATCTCAATCGAGACATGAATTTTTTTTGTCTGAATAAGAGCTACAATCCAGTCAGAGCTCTACAAGGCTCAAATGGTTGGGTTACATAACTTAAACCGACCAGTGGACCACCACTGATTTATAAAAGGCCATGGTTTGTGCTATTCTGTCTGTGGGATGGTGTATATATATAAAAGATCTCATGCTGTTAATTGTTAAGAGTAGCCACATTAGTGTATTTTTGCATGTATTTTTGAAACAGATACATATCAAATAGTGTATGATTTTTTCTTGCCATTACATAATGTCATGTTTAGACAAAATGTTACGACACTTGACTGGACCAGTGTATTGTTTAATTTTCTATTTTGATTTCTTTTCAAAGAATGAAAATATGCTATATTTATTTTGTGTTATTTGTATTTACTAAATGCATTTCTAGAAGACGTCTTGGTTTTGTTTGACATTGTTCCTCTGATATATTATTATGTTGGATTATAATGAATTTTTTTTTTGTGATGAGATTAAATATGTTGAAACATAACTATCAAGTGTTAAGTCGTTATCCTTCTTCTTTTAAAAAAAATTATATAAGGAAATACATGTACACCAGTGTTTAATGACTGGATAATTCTGATACATAAACGATGGACATTTTATAGATACAGGGTATTTCATAATATCGGTCTTTATAAGAAACTGTTATAGCTTCGTCAAGTTTTAAGATATTAAATCTATTTATGCACCATCATGAAGTAGATACATGTAGATGGAAAGTTTTACCAAATTAAAAATACAGAAAATAACAAGTCATGAGAAAAGTCAGCAAATGTCATCAGTAACTTTAAACAAAGTCTTGATGTCATAATTGCCCAGAATGGACGTCATGTGGAACATATTTTATGAATGGACACAGAAACGCATTGGCTTTCGTGAAGGTAATGCCCAAGTATTATACATCAAATAAAAATGTATTATGTCTGCTATAAGACTATGCTTTCCAGTTTAGTGTGTACTGATGTGTGTAGAAAATACAAATGTACGGAATAAGGACATAATATGAAACTATTTATAAAATATATTTTGCCACTGTCTTGTAAATATGGCATTGCAAGAAAAGATAAGACAACACTTATACTTATTTAATTTTATTTATACTTATTGAGTATAAATAAAACCATTTTTCATTGTCAAAATATAAAAATTCTATCTATATATATGTTTTCTAGGGAAAATGTTATACTTCTGCATATGAACTTCATCTGTAGCGATATCTTCTTGGACATTTGTGAAATGACAGCTGGAATTGAAAACATCATTTGTAAGTTATTAAATATCAAATTAAATGTATATATGAAAGTGAGATCATTAAGACCCTATACTCTGTATTTATTACTGGAAGTAAAACAGATAACTACTGTGTACATTAGAAATTAAGGACTCTCATTAAACAACATCAGTCAGTAACTAAAAATAAAATGCTTTATTAGTGGGCACTGGTAACTAGGAAATAGTTTTCACATTTTCTGTGATAAATACTAGTATTATATACTGGTTTAACAAGACATTTCATTGGTAACTGGCTGTTATGTCTAATAAACTTGACTAATAAATATGACATAATTTTGTAAAAGTGTAAATGCTGTCATTAAACTTGAAAAAGTACAACTTAATATAGGATAGCATCTCTCTAAATTGTTGTGCAATTAGAAATTTAAAGAATAGAATGATTAAAATTGTGTGGTATAATAAATAGAATAGCAAACTCATTACCATTTATTATCAAATTTATGTCCCTTGTGAAATATATTTTATAATAATGGCAACTCGTTTAATATCCTTTATTTATTTCCTATATATATTTAGTTTGTTATTAAATAAAAAATATATGCCTATCAAGTAGTTTCCTACTGAAGATATTTTGTGGAGGGATGGGGCATGAATGATCCACTAAATACTTGGTATTATTAGTTCAACTGATTCCCAGGTGCGTGTACAGAACAGACTTGAGCCACCCCTAAAATTCTGGTTAAAAACATCTTATCTACAAAATCGTCCGTAAATATTGTTTAATATATATAATAATAATAATTATGTTTGTTCATATAAAGTCCATCATATACCATTAAAATATCTAAGCTTCCAATAATCTAATTGCTGCTAACAATAATACTTTCTCACATTACATTACTAACAAATTCCTGTACACAACCCCGATTCCTGAATGCATGTTAAAATTGCATTAGATTCTGGTTTCTACAGAAACATTTAAAACCAAAATGAATTTGTTGTTTTTATATAACAGATCTTAGTGGAATTTCTTCACTTGTCTGGTTTATTTGATTGATTTGTTATGAGTACCGTAAACCATTACTGATAATTTTGTAAATTCTTTTACCTCACTTATAGTTCCTTTGAGGGGTTCTGTAGGTTGTTCAGAATTAGAACCAGCACCAATGTACAGAGGTTCATAAGAAATCTGTGGTACCCTGGCAACCGCTAGAATGAAACCAGTAAAACTTTTTAAAAAAAATTTTTTAATACAATCTATATACATGTATTTATCAAAGTTATAATTTTAAATATTTTGTCTGAAAAATGTAGCAGTACAGTGATGTAGGACAGATTTTCAAAATGTGGGGGGTGCAGGGGGCTCAAAAACAGTCTTGCAAGTTTTGTTACCTTAAATGTTGGGCCTGGAGAAAGGAATCTATACATGAAATTAAAATTTGCAAAAATAAATGTGTGGGCAGAGCCCTCTCCCCTAGCCCTCCTTCCCTCAGCTGTAGAAGTAACAGTAATTTATTTATAAAAACTTATTTTAAAAGAAATTATATTTAATTTGCACTAAATGATGGACAAATGACCCATTTCTAAACCTACATGTATCTAACATTGTAACATTTTCAGTATTTGGTTTATTTCCATGTTAAAGACAAAAACAATTCTGATGCAATGCTATGTTTTTTCTGACTACCCGGTACTGGGTTTTGTTCTATAATTACATACATACCATGTGCTGATTTGTCATTAACTTGCAGCCATAGATCTTGTGTACTGTCATCGTGATCCACTGTCACTCGATTAGGAGCTGTCTGAAAGAAAAAAAAAGCTTTACATTATTTTTATTTTTTAAAATGTCAATGCTTTTGTTTTCAATAAATGTCAGTAAAATTCACAGATCTTGAAGATGAAAAAAAAATTCTAATGCAACATAAAATACTCTAAAATAAGTCACCTCTAATAAGCTGTCATCTATTTTAATTGGCCAGTTTTTATTACTTTTTTGAGTGGTTCTTTAAGTAGGGTCTGACTATACGTATTAATATATTATTATGTAGATCATAAGAATTTTTTAAACAAATATTTTTCTTTTATGTTTGAATCTCTCACCCCACCCTCCACTTGTTCCAGAAAGATTATTGGCTGTCATTAAAATCTATTGGACTTTTTAGTTTTTTCCTTCTTTTTTTAATACATATTTTTTTATATATGGATAGCTTGATGCTTTCTGTACCAAACAACAATCTGCTGCTTGAGAACCAAAAGGGTGTAAGTCTGGGTTTGGCACTTAGTGGCATAACTGAAGGCCTTAAGTGAGCTGCATCTGGTACACAAAGGGCATATGTAGGTTTCTGAAGCTATCCCACATTTATATTTAAATCAAAAGATATTCCAGATAAAACTTGTGTCTAGGTTAGAAACAGTTTTTTGCCCTTTTCTCCGTTAGCTGTAACTTACACCCTTCTGGTTATTAAGCAGCGAATCATTCCACTCATTGATACATCCTTTAACCTAGGAACAACTCAGAATATAATCAGGCATTTACATCTTCTTCTTTTTTTGCTTTAAGTATGTCATCTTCATAAACTGAATGGCTCCTTCCAGAAGACACCAGCTGGTTACAGGCCTTCTTCTAACCTCATACTCACAGTATCTAATGGAAGAATTACAATCACTGATGTAGATACACCATTATCTGTCTTCTAACCTCATACAGTATCTAATGGAAGAATTACAATCACTGATGTAGATACACCACTATCTGTCTTCTTCTGACCTCATACTCACAGTATCTAATGGAAGAATTACAATCACTGATGTAGATACACCACTATCTGTCTTCTTCTAACCTCATACTCACAGTATCTAATGGAAGAGCTACAATCACTGATGTAGATACACCACTATCTGTCTTCTAACCTCATACAGTATCTAATGGAAGAGTTACAATCACTGATGTAGATACACCACTATCTGTCTTCTAATCTCATACTCACAGTATCTAATGGAAGTTACAATCACTGATGTAGATACACCACTATCTGTCTTCTAACCTCATACTCACAGTATCTAATGGAAGAGTTACAATCACTGATGTAAATACACCACTATCTGTTGTGCTGGATCTTGGTACAACTTCCACATGGATGCTTTTGTCCACAACATAGATACCAAATGTAGATGTTTGAAACATGGCATTGCTGACAACAGTAACAGGTACATCTGGTGCTCCTCCACTCTCCAGAACCAGGGACAGCCTGTACCGAGGTCGAAGGTCATTTCCAGAAAAGAACGGGATGCTGAGATACGATTGTGGAGTTCCATAGAAGAGAGCTTTACCATTCACAGCCTCCACATTCCCAGTGTGACTCATCCACATCCTTCCGTGTCTTTCTCTCCAATTGTTTAGGAAGTCGAAGTAGAATTCTGTTTGGCATTTAGGTACTAGAAAGCAAATATTTGTATCAGGTTAAAAATAATAGAGAAATGTACTGAAATTACTTGCCGAATGGAGCAAGGTTATTGATAACAGCTTTTTCCTTTTTTTTTTTTTTTTTTTGGTGTGGGAAAGTAGGTGGAGGTATGAGATGTAATAACTGGCAAGAATTTCCCAGCACAAAATGATGACTATTGACTTTAAAAATTAAAATTAATATTTTATGGTTGTTTCTCTAAGTTGTCTATTTTCATCTCAACTATATGTATGTCATCTATCATTTTACTGTTTTCTTCAAATCACCATTCCTTCAGTTCAAGCATTTGGTTATACTAACAAATAAACATACCTGTTGATGCTGAGTGATGTGGACGTGGTTTTCGCTGATCTTGTTCAGGGGAATAGCTGTTTGGTTCTTCATGTGAGTGATATGAATGTGGCCGTACTTGAGAGTGGTCCAAATTATTTGGCTTCAGATAAGAGTGGTTTAATTTATTTGGTCTATGCTTAGAGAGGTCTAAATTATGTGGTCCTAGTTGAGAGTGGTCTAAAATGTGTGGTCCTAACTGAGAATGGTCTAAAATGTGTGGTCCTAGTTGAGAGTGGTCTAAAATTTGTGGTCCCAATTGAGAGTGGTCTAAAATTTGTGGTCCCAATTGAGAGTGGTCTAAAATTTGTGGTCCTAGTTGAGAGTGATCTAGTATTTGTGGTCCCAATTGAGAGTGGTCTAAAAATTGTGGTCCCAATTGAGAGTAGTCTAAATTATGTGGTCCTAGTTGGTCTACATGTTTGGGTGATATATGTGTGTCCTGATTTCTTTGATTATGTATTTGTTCAGGGTATGCCTGATAAGTTTTATTTCCAAGAGAAGAGCCACTGTGATAATGACCTTGTGTATTTTGTGTGCGATATTCGTTTACAGGTGAATGCTCATCACTTTGTTGATAAGGAGGTTGGGCTTGGTAAGTTTTAACACCAGTATTGTGGGTATCAAAGTCATTAGGATGATTTGGAAGATCACTCCCAATATGTTGTTGAGGGTTGCTTTGGTAATTTTGTTCACCATTAATATGAGTATCACGTTCTCGGGGCTGACTTGGAAGGTTACCACTGTTCGTGTTACCTCTGTCTGGATAGCTTGCTTGGTTGAGGTGATCACCATAGTTTTTCTCTTTGTTGCCCCGATAATCAAAGCTGGCTACCGGAGCTTGGTGTGCTTGTTCATTGTATTGATTGTGGTTTATATTCTGATCTTGTGGGTAATTCACCAATGGGGTCCTACTGTACACATTATCATTGCTGTATAGATTTTGGACATTCTGCTGAGCTTGCTGATTATGGTTGTTTACAGGAGAACGGGGAATAAAACTATTATATTGGTTGTGATTAAAATTGTTCTGAAATTGGGTTCCACTGTTAACATTAATTCTATCATTACTGTATGGATCTTCATTTTGTTGAGCATCAAATACAGAGATTGAATCTTGATTCAGATTTTCAGTGTATGGATATCTTGACTTAGCTGTGAAAGAAGCTGTAAGTGGATACTCATCTAATGTATCGTAGCCAGGAGGTGCACGCTGTGGTTCCTCAACACTGGTCATGTGTATCTGAACATCGTGTGGTGCAACTGAAACGCCTCCCACTGCACCAAGTCTATCAGGATCTATGGCATGTGCATGGGTATTACCAGATGTTTTGCCTTCACCTTGTAGTGTTTGTAGAATCTGACTGTGTAGAGCTGTGCTATCTCTTCCTATCTGAGAATCAGAACTGAAGCCTAAGTCATCAAAAGTATGTTTTTCTGGTGGCAGTATAAAATTTAGATCCTCATCAGTGAAACTAGACAATGGATCCTCCCGTTCTGTTATTGCTCGTAGTTTATGTAGAGAGTTCACTGCTGTCTTGTCTTCTTGTAATGCTTGGCTAGACCTCTGCTGGAAATTTAAATCATTGTCTGTGAAACCAGACAGAGTACCATCTGTTTCTGATAGTGATGGTGATGTTTGTAGCGAGCTTGCTGCTACTTTGTCTCCATGGTGCACTTGGTTAGAACTTTGCTGTGACGTTAAATAATTTTCAGATGGTCTGACTAGTGTTAAAGATGTTGAACCAGTAATGAGCATGAGAAATACCCATTGTCCTTCCATCATTGATTAAAATCTAAAATAAATAGTAAAAGATACCAAATATCGACTAAGCATATTTTGTTAAAACGTTTCTATAGCAGGATTTGAGCATACTAAATTATTTTTGATAATCCCTGCTTTTAATCTCACAATCACCAAGCAGTGACAGGTCGAGGATTTATCAAAGAGGGGTTGTTAATGTTTATAAGCATTGGTATATTTTATCAGTGACCATCCCCAAGCTGCATGCTGGATCCAGTGCCATAAAATGTTCTCATATTTCAGTCTGAAGATATCAATTGTGTGGCCATGCATGGCATTTACACCCAAATCTGAAAGTCTCATTTATCATTATGTGCAAAAGAGATGTTTCTGCAGTATGACACTATGAAACCAAGTTGGGGGTCAGCAGAATTACTTTTAATGCAATATTTAGATTGATGAAACAAGCTGGAGGTCAGTAGAATTACTTTTAATGCAATATTTAGATTGAAGAAACAAGCTGGGGGTCAGTAGAATTACTTCTAATGCAATATTTAGATTGAAGATACTATCACATCAGACATCGCATAACGATGACATCTCCAAATGTATCCACGTCATGCCAAATTGCGTCGCATTAACAGGAACTGGCAAAGGAGTATGCGCTGTTGAGTAACATAGCACACTTGGCGACATCAGTGTTTACGTTCTTTAATTTAGTAATGCAATCAAAAAACAAAATATTAATTGTATTTTGCGAGAAAACCAATTTCTAATGTGTTGTCAAATGTTATAATTAATTTGCTGGTGCCAAATTGCGTCCCATTCTTGCGACTATCGCACGTAGCTGTCAAAAACATGTTCCCACCAAAAAGAATTCCATGGTATCATGATTGCAGACCAAACACAGATATGTTTGATCTAAGAGGTGGACGATCCCAATCGCTATTATGCGACAAATCGCTTTGTAAAACCTGCCCTAATATTTGATTAAATCTCAAGAGTGGAAAAGAGCAGTAATCTACACTTCTGTCCCAAAAAATATTTTTTGTCTTCTTTTCTGTATATTTTTTTACATCCTTGGGATCAAGACTTGTATTGCCAACGTGTGTGATGCGATATTTTAAAATTCACAACCACTTTTTATTCGGAAATAGAGGTCGCATTTTGGCAATTTAGGATATACATAGTGATCGATTTTTTCAGATTTTTGTAAATTACATACTTTGACAATGTAACACTCATGAGTTACTGTCATAACACTAATGACGATCATGAGCGAATAGTATGCGGAACAAGGGCGAAAATCCGTCCCAATAAGTGAGGGGAACGGAACATACCCTTGTCCAAAAAGTGGAGGACGGTCCATCCCGCTAACCCCCCCTCCCCCAAACATTATAGACGACTTGTGTACTTCGATATATTTGCGCTAAGACGACATGGTTAAGTGTTACATTGATACAATAAATAGAAACACTGGTAAAGATTATTATTTAGGCA
>JAULBS010075133.1:5160-20468 GCA_032355785.1 Symmetromphalus regularis
AATGGTATTATATTCACAGTGTGTCTAGGCTCTATGTTTAAATGGTATTATATTCACAGTGTGTCTAGGCTCTATGTGTAAATGGTATTATATTCACAGTGTGTCTAGGCTCTATGTTTAAATGGTATTATATTCACGGTGTGTCTAGGCTCTATGTGTAAATGGTATTATATTCACGGTGTGTCTAGGCTCTATGTGTACATAACTGTGTTTACAGGGTTTCTCAGCTGCTAGATTTGTCTGCAGAGGATCTCACTAACAAACTTCTCTACGACTTCTGCCATGCCGCAGATTTGCCCAAATTGAGGAAGTGTCATGTTGACTGTAAGTTTCATCTCCAGCAACTTATTGTTTAACTAGAAATTAACATTTTCTGTAACTAATATCACTTTAAATATTGCCTGGCTCGTAATGTTGCTGTATGTTGTTTTCACAAAATTTAATCTGAACATCATAATAATGCAGGGGCCAGTTTTCTCATGTTAAATTTATATCCTTCTAGGGTTTTTTCTTTCTGTTTTTTTGCTCATTGAATCCTTTTCTTTCTTTATTCATTGATATCTTCTTGTCTTCTTGTACTGACATCTGATAGCATCCCATAAACTGTCAACTCTTTTTTCCTGTTGACCAATTTCACATCCCAATCCTTGTCTGTCCAGCAGTGTCAGGTTCTTGTGTCAATCAGGGACATATTTCACAAATGCCTCCCATTTCCCAGCATTATCTTAGACAAAAGTTACATTTAAATTCAAGCAACTGAAGCTGTAATTAAACTTAAATCAGTTATAAAAAAACACATGGTTTCTATTATTTTCATTTAGTTCCACCAAAAAACAAACCACATTTATCAACCTAAGACCATTGATAACCATGCATTATGGTTTTTGATGATACTTAAGTCAAACGCGTAGAAATTGAGGTGGTTTTAGTTTTTTTTTTAGCTGACTTAAATCTAAAGTAATGTTCAGAGGTAGAGTTATAGCTATCAGTGAAAATTTTCTAGTAATTAGCAACTACCTCTGATCAAAATGTTCTGTATTCAGTCTATTGTGTATAAATTATATTTCAGTACTATCGAAGGGTCAAGTGCTGTCTGACTATTTCCGACTGATGAACCGCCAGGGGGGCTATACGTGGATACAGACCTGTGCTACAACGCTGTACAACTCCAAGAGTGTTGATGACCAAAGCATAATAGCTATCAATTACGTATTGAGGTAGCAAATGGATATAAATCTTGACAGCTTGTTTCTTACAGTTATTATATGGATACAAGTTAACATAGATTAAATAAAAGCAATTATAGGGATATTTCATTTTCAGTTATATCAATTTTGATGATAATGGCATTTTTGGCAAATTTATCGCCATCTATCATTTTTGTTACTATTTTGAAGCTATATCTTCATTATAGTGACAAAATAATAAACCCATAGTTATTTGTATTGAAATTGTGAAGAACGGAAAAACATGTTTTGTTTATGTGTCTCATTCCACAGTTTACAGTTGTCTTTATGAACTTATATATGTTTTCAGTCTTATTTTTTAACTGTCATAATAATTTTATATAAATTAAAACAAAAAATAGATTTATTTTTGTTATCAATAATGTTTACCTTTTTCTCTTTGTTTATACAGACTAAGTTATCCATGAAAACCATACTATAATTAATTACTTAATCAGGGGCGTTGGAGCCAGGGGGCTGGGGTGTGTGCTATATTCCTTATTCATCGTAAAATTATTCACCAGAAAATTCTAATGTTCAGAAATGGGAGCAGCCCTTGAATATGAATTTCGTTCCAACACCCCTGTTAATAATTTTAATTAAAAGTTAATTAAATGTTTGTTTTACATTACTGTGTTATTTGTTTCAGTGGTGTGGAGGGAGACCGGTGCATCATGGACAGCTGGCAGCTTTCTTGTAGTAAGAATCTAAACACCGACCAGTCATCCGACCACAGTGATCCTGGGGATCTCGGGGCAGAACAAGGTATGTAGCTGGTCGTCATGACAACTACCAACAGACCCGACACAAACAATAATAATAATAATAATAAAATTAGATAAATGTAGACATTTTTTTTTTAGAAACATTTATTCCTGTTTTTGTAGACCATATGTCACAATACTACCTATTTGTCACTTTATCTTTTGAGAAACACAAGGTTAAAAATGACATTTGATAAATTTTGATAAAAAATCATAATCAAACATTTTGACTAATATTGAAAAATTTAAAAGTTTTAATAATTTCTATAACCCATGAATATATTTCATCACTGGTCAACTTTTCTATCTTTATTTTCTCTGAACTTCAGAAATATCACTTATGACCTTATGTTTCTGAGTAATTATGTAATGATGAGCTGATAGTTTCATTAGGTGACATTCCTTTTCTATAGTGAAATTTTTTTTTTTTTTTTAAATGTCCGTCTGTATGTATTTTATTTATTTGCATCATTTATTTACATGGCTTGTTTGTTTACTAATTTCATTTTAATGTTAGTTTTGGTTCTTTTATGAATGACTTTATTTTCAGTTTTCTATGGTTTGAATGGATCACATTATGTAACATACGGAAATCTTGACTATGGTTTAACTTTCGTTTGATTTGGTTGTTCATTCAGTTCATTGGTAACAAAATACGTACAGTTTTAATGTTTTATTATACATTTATTTCAAATGCATTTTCAGCAGTCATTCACTTCTCTTAAGAGTATCACATTGGTTTTAATAAAAATTGCAACAAATTTTCACTGTCAAGCACTTAAAGAGAAACTATTTTTTTCACAAATACCATATGCATGATTTGGGTTGTTGTTTTAAGGGATCATCCTGTTTAAATGATGCCAAAAAAGACAATTATTTTGTTTCTTTCTTAATCCTCTCCCCATATGAAAAGACTAGAAAGTATTCCTATTTGGCTTCTGTGTGTAATTGGTACAAAACACCCACTGTTACGTCAGTACGTAATAGAGACATGTGTCTTTTTACAGGAACTAAGGTATGACAATATTTAGATGTCTATACCGACTGACTCAAGATTATGTTAAGAAACAGGAGAGCCCTGATAATTTATTGGAGAGATTAGTCGCTGTGTCACCTTAACGTTAACAAAAACGGTCACACTGTCAGTTAAACAGAATCATTTATATTAGCAGTGTTCATATAATGTTATCTTTTTTGTTTGTTTTAAACTGTTCAATGCTACAAATAAAATAAAAGGAAATGGAGATATAATTGCAAACTTTCTACCCCCAGATTAAATAATTTAGACTGTTTTGGCATCATTCAGCTCTGAGATTATTGTTAACTACACCAAATTGCTGCTTGTGCACACAGACACAAACATGCAGACAGATGCCAACAGATGAGCACACATACATGCGCACACACACAATCACACACACACACACATGCATACAGACACACACAAATGCACACAGAAACACACACATACACACGTGCACACCCACAGACATGCACACACACATTTATGTTTTTACTTTTTGTTTTTGGATATTTAAATCTAAACAAAACAAGTAGTGGTAAATGTAAGCTTTCAAAAACAGAATTCAACAGTTTTGAAATAAATATAAAATTACTACTTAATACTAGTATTTTTTAAATTAAGTAAGTGTAAACTGAATCTGAGACCAGATAACTTATTAACCGGTGGACAAAGGATGTAGAACTTTAAGGGAAGTAACTCTGTATTTTACTCTGTTACACGCTATCATAAAATTTGTACTTGATTAACTGGTAAAATGTGCTAAACAACTGTTACTCAACTGTCTAGATTAACTGGATCATCACTAAATAACATGTTTATTTTTAACAGATGAGGCAAGTCCTAAAGGTAAAGAAAGCGAACGTACTGAAGCTGAAGAGAAAAGTAGTGACCAGTCTAACACCGAAGAAAGAATAAAGTCTCCTGCCACACAGAGCAGCTCTGATCTCCTTGACCATAATGATAATTCTTTGGATATGAAGCATGATATGGACCACTCATTCTCTGGTGACAGTGCCAGCTCAATAAGCAATAGAGATCTTAAATACAGCAGAAGGAAAATGGATAAGCCGAGAAAACGGAAACAAGAATTTGACATTGAAGAAACATTCCTGGACAAGGAAACCATCCCATCACAAACATATTGTGATAATTCCTTCAGTGATCTTGTTGGTAGGAACATTGAACAAAGCATGCAGTGTGTTGAATCACATAGTCCTGAACTTATCTGTCATTCAATGACCTCTCCTATTCCTCAGGACCTCTCACTGAAATCCTCAGCCTCAGAACCTTTAGGTGAAGGTCACTCCGACTGGAGAAGGACAAATGTTTCTGAGCATCAGTCGACAAGCGTGATTGGGTCAAGCTCAGTGAAGGAGCTGGAAGCTGTAATGAATCGGCATCTTCCTGTTATTAGTTGTAACCACTACAATACAGATTTGTCTCATAAGTCAGCCAGACTGTCAGGTGGTCCAGCTCAGAAGAAATCCACCATCCAGTGGATCGGCTCTCAGCCATCCACCACAGAGACCTTGCCCGCGACTAACTTACTTCGTAGTATCTATGCGAACCGCGAGAGTGTCATCCGAACCAACACACGGCCTAGTTATTACATGGAAATGCCGGTGAACATGCTTACTCCTCCAGGAAACGAGAATTTCAAGGAGCAGTCTCATTCGTTCAGTATCTCAAATGTGCCAGCTACGCACAAGACTAATGGTGCATACAATGTGACAGCTAACTATAGCTCTAGCCCTATATCGGTCTCCATGACGAACCCCATTGATTCTTATGGAATTACGCCTCCATCGTCTGTGTCACCAAGGGAAAAGCTGCAGTCACCGTTTGGAGAGACACAGAGTTATGCCGAGACGAGTGTCGTGTCTTGTGCAAACATTTCCTCAGATCCACTCTCCAGCAGACAGGCTATGAAACAGCCTGCACCTCATACATATCAACTTGTAGCAGCAGCTACGTCACCGGACTACTGTGGTGCAAAGACACCGTCGTATGGTGCACCATCGTATTCGAGCAATGCAAACTACTGCGACATGAATCACAGTAACACAGCAAATTCCTACGAACCATGCTCACGATCTGTGCTTCCATGGTATCCAGTGTCATACACCTCATAATGCATATATTAGTCTTGTTTCATTCACTCATGGTACATATATTTAACATGTTCATACAACTCTTGTATTTAACAGTCTCATTAAATGTATTCTGCATAATCCTACTTTCATACACATATCTTGTGCATACAATACAGCTTGAGAAAACTAGGAATTCATAAGAAACAGAACCATGACTCAGTTCATGAGTGTATTGCTCTACAAAGTAAACTTATAGAAAAATTACCTTCGGCTGAGGTTGAGATTTTCCTGTTAGGCATAGATACAAAATAGTTCCATTCAACTCGAAGTATATGGATATAGCATAGTGAAACAGATCATAATATATATATATATTGAAGTTCTTCTGTATGCAGAGCATCATTTCATACACCTCGCCAACCATAGCAGTTGTATCTTTCTATAAAGGTCACCTATTGAACCTTTAGAAAGTGTCCATATATCACATGATTCAATCGTTTATAGAGATAGTTTGTATGTATCATGTTTTACTCTTGTACCAAGTACACAGTACATCATTTTAATAACCAAATCTCTATAATGTCTCTGTTAAGAAACCTACTAAAATCTCTGTATTTACTTGTCAAAGTACTGGAAACTACTCAATTCTCTATATGTACTTGTCAAGAGCTATGATAACTACTTGGATATCTATATTTACTTGTCATAGTATATATTTACTTGTCAAAGTACTGGAAACTACTGAAATCTATATATTTGCTTGTCAAAGTACTGGAAACTACTCAAATCTCTATATTTGCTTGTCAAAGTACTGGAAACTACACAAATCTCTATATTTACTTGTCCAAATAACCAAATCTTTGTATTAATTGTCTCAATTACTAAAACTATTAAAATATCTATATAAAATTACTTTTCAAGGGTTATAACTACTCATATCTCTATATTTACTTGTCAAAATACCAAAAACTACTTAAATCTCTACATTTAATTGACAAATTACTGGAAACATATCTATATTTATTTGTCAAAATACCAAAAACTACTTAAATCTACATTTAATTAATTATTGGAAACATATTTATATATTTACTTGTCAAAATACCAAAAAATACATAAATCTCTACATTTAATTGTTAAAGTACTAGAAACATATTTATATTTACTTGTCAAAATATAAAAAATTACTTAAATATCTAAATTTACTTGTCAAAGTACTGGAAAATGTTCATATAATCTATTTTGTTGTCAAAGTTTTGAAAACTAGTTATTTTTGTATGTTCAGTTTTATACAGCTGTCTAACTGCCAGTCAAATTGGTAGTTAGTTAGTGGCATTATTATAAAAATACAGTTGAATCTCATTAGTACATGGCACAAAATACATTTCTAAATATTACATATAAAACATTTTGATTAGCGTGAACACAGTGGACTATTTTCCATTCCAACCAGTAGTCCATGATGGTTACCAGATGTAGTATGTACTGTACTGTCTGGGGGAAAATGCATATAAAAGATCACTTGATGCGTATGAAAATAGTGATAATGTTTATCACCAGTGGGTGTCTATCATGCTAATATAGTAAACAAATTAATGAAGCACAGTAAATATTTTTTGACATTTTTACTTGATTTTTTTACATGTATCACAAGTCAGATATTACTCTCAAGCTGATGTATCGTGTATCAGATTTTACTCAATCTTTAAAAATGGTCATTGCTTATAACTTAAACACTCTCAAGCAAAAAATAACCAGAAACGTTGCTGGTACTTGATTAATTTTACTGAATATATTAACCTCTGGTTTGACCAGACCTTTCAGGCAGCTATGCCTTTAATAAGGTGATTCCCAATATTTCACAAACAATACATATTTACATATATACAGTGAACATAACAATATTAAAATATTTATAGCTAAATGTAAAGAGAAACGATTTATAACTAGATATATAAAGATTAACAAACTATAAAGATTAACAAAATCTTACAAAATGATAAAGAGAAGAAAAAGATAGATGAGAAGAGAAAGAAATAATGGCAGGGAATGAATGATTAATACATCTCGAAGCATTTGTTGTTAATTATAAACTTCTGAATTGATTTAAATATAGAAAAAACTTTTAAACACAGATAGGATCTCCATATAGTAAGATATTGCAGTTGTTATTAAGACAGTTTTATATATCGTAGAAGTGAAAAAAAAAGGGATAGATGGCTAAGAAGAGAAAGAAAAGGTAGGGAATGAGTGGTTACTGGTAAAAGATCTCATAGTGTTTGCTATTAATTACGAAGTTCTGAACTGATTTAAATATAGTAACATTTTCTTGAACTCTAGATTAGGATCCATCTATAATAAAATACTACAGTTGTTATTAAGACAGTTTTATTGATGGTATTTAGAATACTTTGTGTATTCCACATTGTTGGTTGATTGCAAGGTTTAACTGTAGACATAACCAAGATAAACATTCCAGATAAGGTGATTTTCAAAGGTTTAACAGTTATATGTTCTTCACTTTGTTAGTTTTTATTAATTTAATTGTTTAAACCAAACAGAGAGAGGAAATTTGAATCCAAAAACAAGATTTCATTCTTTTGGTAACCCACAAAACAAATAGTCGGGTATTTTTAACTCCCAAACAACAAATACTTGTTTTTTTAACCAGCAAAAGAGGCTTGTTTTTAAAGAACCATAATACTGACAATTGTTTTTATAACCAGCCAAAGAATTTGTTTTGTTGTTTTATTATTATTATTTTTTACCACTAATCTTTTGTGTGGCTAAAAGTGAGGTGACATTTTGATGTGAAATTGATTTGTTAATGATTTTTAAATCTCTACTAATCTGAAATCAGTTGCCATGTCTATGCTGAGAATAATATTTAATATTATGGAAGTCATAGGTCAGGAACTCGTCAAAGACACAGTATTTATAAAATATTTGTTTAATAACAAAGTGAATCTGTCCAGCTTTCAGGAAACTTTGGATAGCAGGATTACAGCCAGTATACTTGGTGGGTATACTTGTCAAATTGTGTTTTATAATTACTATAAACAGATTCTCTAATTGTGTTTTATAATTACTATAAACAGATTCTCTCCTGTTTCATTTCATGTTTGGAAGATTTGTTTAAGTAAATAATTAACCACCATGTTGTATGTAGTGATGTTACATAAATTATGAATATACTTAGCTAAATAAAATCATTTTATTTGTTTTTTTAATGTGCCATATTGTTACCCAGAAGGTAATTTTCTTTTTCTTTCAATATAATTAAAGAGAGTGATTGCCCTTGTACCCATCTAAAACAAATCATTTTGTGTGGAGTGAAAAACCATGGTGTAACCTGATAGCATATACAACTGAACAGGGTCTTTAGTTATAAAATGTTTAGACCTAATTGACAGTTCAGTCTCAATTCATAGTTCACACTGTTTTCATGTGTTAAAAGAATAGATGGAACTATGGATGAAGATTTAACTGTCAATGAGATATAGATCCTTTGAGGCTTGAAATTGTCAAAATGCCATATAAATAGCATGGAATTAAAATACAGACTAATTTTTAACCTTTTAGTCTACATCTAAGATAAATTTATAAGCATGGGGCTGATCTAACATGACTTGACAGTAGAGTAGTAAGACTGGTATAAAAAGGTGTTGAAGTCAGAAATAGTTACATTTATCCCCAGAAATGGTCACTGGTAGTGAATGAGAGTTTTTTCTACATTACTGAGGTTCCTAATTTCTTTTAATCAGTATACATGTATATCCACTGTCATTATCATTCTTGCATCATCCAGGAGAGTGAAATATCACCTGTATTTTATTATTAAAAACATGCTTTTGTAACCAAGGGCGTGGCTATAAATTAGATTACACCAATCAAAATACAAAGATCTCATGAATAATTAACAAAATTTGTTATGCTGTCCAATCAAATTGGAAGTTCAAAGGAATTGGTCATAGCTTATAGGTGCTAAATTTATAGCCTTTGTGTGTCTGCCATTTTACAATTAAAGGCAAAAACTCTTTTTTCATCTTGAGTGAAACATAAATTAATTTTAAAGTTTTTATATCTATAAAAATGTTGTGGTTACTTTATGTAACACTAAAAATAAGTTTAATTTTTATTCTGATTTTTGGCATCTTACAAATTATAACAAGGTGAGACAGCTTGGGTTTTTGGGTTTTTTCTTACCTACAATATCAGGGTTAATTCAGAAGGTGCAGCTATAATGCTGAAAGGGCAGATAGTTGTTGTCCTACAAACAAATGATACTGAAATTAGCAAAATACATAAGTTGGTCAAATTATAAAATAAAATAAAAATATTTTTTTTTGTTTAAGGACACCACGAGAATGCATCTGCTATTAGATGTTAGAAATGTGGTCAGTGTGAACCAGACTCCAACAGGTTTTGAACCTCAGTCTTCATCTTTATAATCTGATGCCCTCCACTGGACCACAGAGACTCACTATCATTAAGAAATGTAATAATTTATATTAGCTTCATTAAATACCACAACTGACAACTGAACTGAGGTGCATTAAGTCCAAAAAAAAACTTCTTTTTAAAATTTTTTACGTTTAGTTTTTTGAGAGTTGGAAGGGGTTATAAGAAACTATGTATTATGACAAAAATATATAATCTTGAAAATGTGTTATTCTTCAAACACTGATTAGTTAATAATTATTATTTAATTTGTTTGATATAACAAAGGTGATATATTTGGTACTATTAAACTGATGACCAATTCCAGTTAAGCTGTGTATATTTTATTAATCTGTATTTGTTGACTTGTAATCACTACTTTCTCGGTTTGAGACTAAATTTTATTTATGTCTTCTCCTTTGTTGTTGCATCAGAATGTATATTTGATATAATCCGTCTTCTAGACTGACTGTTTATTTGTTAACGACCCCCTAGCACAAAAATATTATCAGCTGTTGGGGGCCTAGACTGACAGATGTACATATGAAATATGTAGAACATAAAGTCAATAGTATACACTCAAGATATTGTGTTGTTTTTTATTCATACATGCACAGCAGAAGCAAGTCAACACTGGGCAGGGCTAACAGATCTAGTTGGGGGGAGGGGGGGGGGAAGGCTAACATAACTAGGCACAAAGCATTGAGTTTAAAGTGGATACGAGTTTATGCTTGATTCAGAAATATTAGCACCCCCTCACCCACGCCCTCCAAGTTTCGCTGTGCCTGTCATAGCACAGTTAAACCAAAGAAATAACAAAGTGGTGTCTAAGACAGGTGGCTGCTTAATACAGGTTATATTGTACTACATTAGCTGAGGGAATGTTGACCCTTTAAAATATAATGCAGGTGATCACAAGATCAAAGAATCAAACCTATCTTAAGCAGCCATCCAAAGGAGTAACGAAAAGAGGCCTCTTAAGACAGGTGGTTCTTCAAACAGGTGGCTACGTAGAACAGGTTAAATCATCAAATTAGCTGATTTGGAAGATAAATAATGGTGACTTTAAAACTGGTGGCAGCATACATACACACACATACATGGGATGACTTTCATATAAAATTAATGGAATTAATTGTTTGGTTTGTTTTATTCATCACGTGATGGTGAGTAATAAAATGATTCCAGTTTAATTCAATTTTGTATAGATTCCACTCTAGTGATAATTCAAGGACGGAACCAGAAATTCTGTGGGGGTCCAAAGATATTTTTAATGTTGAAGGGACTGGGTCCAAAGTTATGAGCAAATTATAGTGGGAGTGGGGGGGGGGGGGGAATATTGTGGGCAAAGGGATCGCTTGTGTATTTTATTCATCACAATCTAAAACCTACAAGTTAATGCGTTGTACGACTTGAAAACTCAAATATTCATTACATTTGTTATGTGTATGCGGTAACACAAAAATACATATTGAATATACACTTTTAATATGTGTGCATGTCTGAGCAGGTTTATCAAAGTGAAAGAACATCTATCTAAAATATTGACGTCACGGTCTCTCAGGTAGTCTTTGACATGCAGTCATTTTAATGTTTGTACACATACCGGTGGTGCAGTGGTTAAGCCATCGGGCTTGTGGTTGATAGGTACTCAGATCAAATCTCAACTGGTAAGTGTATACCACTTACCGACCAGTGGTTCACAACTGGTTTATCAAAGGCCGTGGTATGTGCTATCCTGTCTGTGGGATATAAAAGATCCGTTGCTGCTTATCGATAAGAATAACATTAGTGTGGCGGGAGTGGGTTTCATGTCTCCTACTAACAGACAGCACAGCTCAGCTTCCCGTGTGCCCGGGACAGCGTGCTTGAACCTTAACGGGATATAAGAACAAAAATAAATACAACCAAGCAACTGTTTGTACACACCATTACCTCGGACGTTCTCTTTTATCAACAAGGACTGTTATTAATGTCTTGTAGTCTGACGTTAAAATCTGTTCAGATGTTCGCCAATATGACCAGCCATGGTGGTGCAATGATCAACATTGCTTAACCAGTTGAACTCACGGTTAAGCCATATGACTTGATCTCCGGCTCCAGTGCACAGTGTGCTCCGCTAGCATCAGTGGAAAGGTGTGGTCCACAACAGGGTTACCAAAGTCGTGGTATATGCTGTCCTGTCTGGGTAAGCGCATATAAAAGATTCCTTGCTACTAATCGTAGAAAGTAACCTATGCCGTGGTAGTGGGTTTCTTCCATGAGTAGCAAAACACCATGTCTGACACGTAATGGCCACTGAATAAACTGTGCTGGGTGTTAGTAATCAATCCTGTTGTCGTTCGCCAATAAATATATTGATACTGTAAGTCATACTCTGACACACTTCGCAACATCCACTATATACAATCTATGTCGTTACGTTGATCGTATTTAATTTATAAACATCACCTCAATTAGCCACCCACTCTAAGATTGTCAGGTGATTGCATACAGGACATCAAGTCGATAATTTCTGACAATAGAAATATATTTCCTGATTATCGTTCAATGTGGTTCTAGAACTGTCCCGGGCATTGCTCCAGAGGCAGTGCCCAATGATGTGGTGGTTAGCATAGGTAAATCCAGACATTCTAGAAGGTGAGTCGAAATTTTAAAGATTTTTAATACGCAAGGGAGATCGAAAGTTATGACCTAATTATAATTATAAAAAAGTGGTCAAAGGGAGATGAGTATCTCCTTCCCAACCTATAGAGCCAGACGGCAATGGCGGATCACGAAAATCCATTTAGGGGGCCCTAATAATATGATGCCGAAGGCCAACAACGTCCTCTAATGAAAAAAAAAATGTTTTTTATTTATTTATTCGCAAGAAGGGGGTCCGGACACCCCTCACTAATCTAGAATTTTTTTAACACATATTTTCTGAGTGGAAGGACGTGAAAATTAACAATTTTTCCCCAGTTCAATTCAAACATCTTTTCAGAACTCTTGCATCCGCGCCTGTAACTAGCACAATTAGTTTTACACATGCAAACATGCACATACTCAAGCATGTCATATATGTTTCAAAACGAAGTCTCATTAGGGATGAAGTCGAGCATTAGTAACTATGGTAACACAAATAATTATACAACTAAATGTGATTTATTACTTGACGGTTATTTATTATACATGTTTAAATGATTCATCATTTCCTTGTGGTTCTTTGAAGTTACCACTAATAGTAAAACTAATGGAGTCATTAAAGTTTGGCATTTCTAATTTAAAAGAAAAAAGCTTTCCTTAATAAAATGGCCATGTTTGTGAAATCGCATCCAGATTGACCAATCAGTGGATTGCAGTACTGTATATGGTATAAAAAGATGTTATCGTTATACTTTCCTTACTCTACTATACTAGGTTATAGACATTGCTTATACTGCTCAAAATAAATAGGGGATATTCTAACATAGATGATACGAACAGTGTAATATTAATGAGAGGAGAAAATCAATTATTTGTGATATTGGTGTGGTACAACATTACCATGAAATGTTTATGTCAGGGTATAGCCGTATGGCAGACGTCAAAGGTACAGCTTTTGAAATGATACAACATTACCATGAAATGTTTATGTTAGGGTATAGCCGTATGGCAGACGTCAAAGGTACAGCTTTTGAAATTTAAATTTATGATTAATTCATTCAGGATGAACGCACTGATTCTCCATATGTGTTAAGAACATTTGTTACATACACCGGATCAACATCCAATAACAATTCTATTATTGCAGTTCGGAGCTTATATCGTTGACCTTCTCTGATGAAGTTCAATACTTGTTGAGAGATGAGAAGGTAAGTTAGGTTTGTTGTGGACGCCTCCTGTCATGTGAAAGAAAAACAAGCAAGCTAACCTCCTATTTTGGTTATTTTAGGACAAGATGTGTATTGATAGTGTATATATAGTTATTAATAGTTATTGTAACTCCTAAAATAAAGTACTTTTGGGAAATTTGCTTCTCGCCTAATAGGAAAATACATATAAAATATCCCATTTTGCTTATCAAAAAAGAATTATCACATAATTCATACTTCACATTAATCTTTGTCCTTAGCAGGCATTGAATTGCACGGACACGACTGTATGATGAAAGAACAAAATAATAGTTTCATGTCACAATAGAGCACTAACTATATTTGTGACGTATGGTCACATAAGTTATTGACCACAGACTTGATCGAGTAATAGTCTCAACAAATCTGCTAAAGTAGGTAGATCCGGCAACTTATGGCACATCAGGCTCTGACAGCATGCTGAACTGTAGAACCCTATTGGATATACAAACATACAAATAGGTTATAAACAAAAGCTCCAACATCACCACATTTCATTTAATCAGCACATACATATTTTATATATGCTTGTATGTAAATATACTCAACCAAAAAAGAAAGTGTACAATCTATAGAAGTGAGATCATTTAATTAAATATGCATTACATCTTGCTGATATTTAGGAATGAAAAGAAATTGGGATATATTGAGCACAATACAACTGCTGATACCTGTTACCATGTATCTTCCCCTAAATCAAACGTCTGCACCAGTACAGGATCGGAAGATTACATGGTAAATATGCGACATGTTATTGCTTCATATCTTTAAGAAAAACGGCTGAAATTTGTTCATGCTTGTTGACAGTGGTAATTGTTTGTATACGCTTCGCTCCCATTCATCGCAAATGTATTCCATGGGGTTTAAATTTGGTAAATATGCTGGATAGTGTAAGGTATTGTCACTGTTCTAGACGATATACGCAGTTAATATTCGAGTAATTGTAACTGGTATAGTGTTTATTTGTTTCTTTAGCATGTAAACTGTTACGAGGATAACGGTAAAACATTATGTTACGTTAACAATGTCACTTTAGGAATCAAACTTCTGAAAATCGATATGATGCTCAATTTAAGTTAAGTGTGGCATTTTCAATTGTTAACTTAATTTGTTAAACGTGCTTTTTTTTTATAATATGGATACCTTATCATTCTAAATGAGTGAAAACGCACTTATTAACTACGTATTTCAGATTTTACAAACCAAAAACATATTTTGAAATTTCATCAGTTGATCACATGATATATGAACCAAACGAAAAATATATTCCTGTAAACGTTTGAGGTGGTCGGGGTAAATGTTGATATGTTTTCCAATATATCCCTTCGAAAGCTATAGTAAAAAAAATCATTGGTCAAAACTTGTATACTTTCTTTTGTGGATGAGTATAGGCTAGTAATATAAAACATGTTTACAAGTAAGGTTAAAGCATGTTCTCCAGGGAGATACCTTCGGTCAAAGTCGGATAATGAAGCAAAACTAGGTGTGGTAAATATTTAATTCTAAAGTGAAATATAATGTCAGTAATCTTGCTTGAACGTCCAATTGATGAGTAGCAGATTTACATTAATTGTACTATACTTCGTAAAACTCTATATCATTAGTTCACACTGGGCTTGTCGCTTTTCTTTGGTTTGTTAATGTTTTATTTATTTAACGACCCCCCCCCCCCCACCCCTGCACAATGACTGCAGCGAGTTGTTTTTATAAAGCATACATCTCAAATGTCCTATTTTTAAATAAAGTTTGTTTTATTTAACGACGCCTCTAGAGCACATTGAATTTTTTTCTTATCAGCGGCTATTGGATGTCAATCATATGGTCATTCTGACATATGTATTTAGAGGAAACCCGCTACCGCCACATTGGCTACTCTTTCCGATAAG
>JAULBS010075144.1:0-20463 GCA_032355785.1 Symmetromphalus regularis
CGACACGGTACTTGAGCTAAGGCGCTTACCAGACATGAAGGCGCTTACTTGATGAGGTAAGGGAGCACGGGCCGTGCAGCCTTAACGATCTGGGGAAACCTCTGTATATATATGTATATATATATATGCAACCAAACCAATAAGTGTCTTCTGTGGAATTATGGAGACCACTTGTCTATTATGATAAAAAGTATTTGGAACACTTTGGTCAATTTAATTTACCAATGTACATGTACAGTAATAAGTCTTGGTGCTCTTTCTCCTACTTGTTTGTTGTTAATGGTTATATGACAGTAATCTGATAAAAATAGCGATAACATGTTTCCAAAGATCAGTTTTCTATAAAATTTGGACAACTCAAAAATTCCACGGGTGAATCAAAGTATAGATTTGACTTGTGGAAATGGCAAGTGCACACACTGACATAACATGTCTTGCCAGAAAATGTGCATGTTTACACAACCCCTCGTTTCCCGAAATTGGAAAAAACTTGAGAAAAGACCACATTTGAAGAAAACAAGTTGGCCAATGCAGGTCAACTTTTTTTTTTTAAATGCAGCCATTCAAAACATCTGGGATAAGTGCATTGTTTAAAAATAAACTTGGATGAAGAAAACTAATTTCTAAATGCAAAATATATATTTCCACCCTGCATTTGGTGAACTTTAAATTTATATGACCTCTGACCATCCATATCTCACAAAATAAACAGAAGACCAACAAGATAACAGAATACTGTTTCATCAGAATATTTATTATTGTTTCTCAGTTTCCTCTTTGATTTAAACTGATGGAGACTGCTTGTATTTTTTTCAATTCGTAAAATAAAAATAATTCTTTTGTTCCGAGATTACCAACGTTCATTCATTTGGATATTCTAAAGAAATACACTTAAACTTTAGTAACTCAGAACTGAAAGGGGCCAGAAAAATAATTCAATTTGAGCTGATGTTCTTCACAGGACACTCTACCATTTGAGCTAGATCCCGCTCCGCATTGTTTAATGAGTTTTGAAAATATATAATGTGTAGTGCATTTTGATGCTTTGTAAGATTTGTTAAGTTCTGTAAGATTTGTTAAGTTCTGTAAGATTTGTTAAGTTCTGTGTGATGCTACTTCATAAAAGTAAAACAAACCTGAGCTGGAACGTGATTTTTTATCTTGTAAATTATCACGATACTCTTTAGTCATCTTTGAATATTTACTGGCAAAGAGGACTTCAGTCACAACAACTTCAAACCTATTTCCTTCCATATCATAGGTTTCTGTTGAAAAAGTTTACAAAAATTATTACGGTTTTGCTCAAATATTTTATTTGTACATTGTCAAAGCCAGAAAAAATATATTGTTGCATCAGAAACTTTATTATTTCTCACTTTACTCTGTGATTTAAAATTTAAGATTTCTTGGTTTTTTTAATAGATAAATGTAATTATATATCATTTTTGTCACGGGTGAATCATACATTATTAAAAATGGATGGCTATTTAAACACTTTGTTCAATTTGTAAAATATAAAAAATTCTTTTGTTCCAAGAGAATGGGTTTGGACCCCAACATTGGATGTTCTAATGAAATAGTTAAACTTTGATAACTCAAAACTGAAAGGGGTCAGAAAAACAGTTCAATTTGAGCTGAGGTTGAGTTATGAAAATTCATAACATAGCAACAATAAAATGGCAAATGACAGTAGTACTAAGTACAATCACTGAATACCACTAAAGGCAGCAAGACCGTGTCTATAATTAAGTTATTCACTGACGAGGCCTATGCTGTGTACACCAAGACAGGTTTGTTTTGTTTAACGACACCGCTGGAGCACATTGATCTGTTAATCATTGGCTATTGAAAAAGTAAAGTTTGTATTATTTAACGATGATTTTATCTTATCATCGGTTATTGGACGTCACTCATTTGGTCATTCTGACATGTATTTAGAAGAAACCCGCTGCTGCCACATAGGCTACTCTTTCTGATAAGCAACAAGGGTCTTTTATATGCACCATCCCACAGACAGTACAGCACATACCACAGCCTTTGATGAACCAGTTGTGGACCACTGGTTGGAAAAATAAATAGCCCAAACTACCATTTGACTATTGAATGTCAAACATTTAGTCAGTTTTTATAATGTGTCAGTTATTATAATACATTAAAATTTAATGTCTATGGATAATCTTAAGCAACCTTCTGCTGTCCACTTTGTTCTAAAGCAAGGCTTGAAATTTTCTTTGCATGACTTTTCAATGCTGTAAAATAAAAAAATAGAGATGAATTATTACTTAAATAATTTCCAGTAATTAAGTTAGAATGGGTGAGGTTAAATCATCTTGTACTCAAAGATGTTTATATTTGTTAGACATTATATACAAAATGACATGGCAAAGTATTTGTAGAAAGACATTAATAAATATACCATATTAATTATCAAATATCTAGTAAGTAGGATAAGTACATAATCTAAATTAAATGTAAAATCAAAACTCAAATTCATTACAATTTAGAAATAATTTATGACAGCAGTAACTGACCTGATTGGTTTAAAGCCCAGCACTCCCACAATTCCATGAAGCTGCATGTGAACAAGGACAGGAAGTACTTTGAGATTAACTTCTGATTGATCCATCCGTAGGAATGTTTTCAAAACTGAATGAATGGATGTTAAACTGTGTGGCTTTTTCCATTCCAAATTCACAGTAGGCACAATACTGTCAACTAAAAATTCATCAACTATCTGGAGAAAAGTAATACATTTTGTTACTTAAAGGCATATTCCTATGGAATTTAAGGGGCTTTGTGCTCTAAATATTGATTACGAATGATACTTACATGCATTTGTTATACTAGATCTCATTTTCATATCTCACAAGAGATTTTAACTGAACCATGGTGGAATACCTGTCACGTGACTCGAAATATATATGTCATACCTTCAATGGAAAAAACCCTGTTATTTTCTTTCAATTTATTTGTCTGTGAGCATAATTCATTATTATTTTTAAAATATTGTAAAAAGCGAGATGGGGTGGTTATGTAAGTAGTTGAATAAAGTGTTTCTATGGACAAATCAAATGTTTGTATTTAAAATTAATTCTTTGTTTGGAAATTAATTAGGTCACGGGTCCATGGGAGTATGCGTTTAAATGATTATAATGTTGCATTCTGTTTGAACATGAATGTTTCAAAACAGCACAGTGCAATTTTGTAACTGATGCTAGCTAAACCTAAGAGGTGGGAACCATTTCATAACATATATGTCATTTCTAAATAGCCCACATACAAAATTTTGAGTTGCAGAAACACAACAAACGTAATAAAATAATTTATATCTTTTTAATACCCCTTCCACAACTTTTATAAATTATGTCTAAAATAAACCTGATTCTATCAACTTTAGAAACTGTGAAATTGTTTTATTTTTAATGAAATATTTAATGAAATGATTAGTTATCCCCTTTTCCTAGATAGGATTGAGTGACGAGAAATTTAATTATTTAGTCCAGTCAATAAAAAAATTTAATCTTTACTAAGTCCCAACCTGTTTTTCTGGGAAGTCTTTAGTTTTGATTGCCTTCTCTCGGACACCAAGCTCCTTCAGATACGGCTCAACTGAGTTTTGTCTCTGATGCCAGCTGCACGGACAAGCAACATGTGATGGTGACATACACTGTTTTTCTGTACAGCAAGTCTGACAGCCATGAGATCTATGCTGACTTGAAGTACCTGCAGAGAAATAAATATTTAAACCTGTATGAGTGGGGAAATAACTTCAACAATAATAAATTCAATAAAATAAAATGTATATGTCCTCCACTTTGTCTGTATATAGTTAACCTAATACAATTATCATCACAAATAGTAGACTACGTGTAACAAATACAGATGTTTCTTATCAAATAACCACTGTACCTACTGTATGTATATATACACATAAACAATAACTTGGATATCATTTTTCAAAAGTATAAGCATGGGTGACAATCGCTTTCTGGAAGTGGGGAAGGAGGGGTGGGGCAGAGCTGAGGAGTTTCCTGGAAATGGGGGGGGGGACAGAGCTGGGAGTTGGGTGGGTGGAGGCATGCCCCCACCCATAACATTTATTTTTGAAAATCCAATATTTTTTAAATGCCTTTTTTGGCTAAAACCTTCAAACTATAATAGAACCCCTGTGTACTTCGATATATTTGTGCTAAGATCACATGGCTAAGTGCTACATTTTATTATAAAGAGAAATAGGACCTCCTGGTACTGGTAAATATTAATATTTAGGCATTTTAATTTCGATTTTTCAAAGCAAAACGTGGGCGGAGGGGGCAGGGGAATAATAATATAAGTATCCCCACCTGTCCAAAAATTGAGGAGGGGATTTGTTATCCCCAAGATTTATGTCCACGAGTATAAGGCATACCAATGTGCACACACTTTGAGCAGTGTGTTGGTTTAACTGTTGTTTTTGATAACTCCAACTCTTTTGCCACCTTCTTCAAAGACTCGTCATCTTTCCATGACAGAATCCTACAACAAAAAACTAAATTCACGTCTATGTTCAGAATTCATTTTTAAAACTTATTCATTCCAAATTTAATGAAAAAGGTTATCCTCATTCTGATGAGCTTTCAAAAACATTTCATATGTAAAGTTGTAAACTCAGAAGGCATTCATTTAGTACATATAAAGAGAAGGAAGTGTCATGACAAGCAGATCTACAGGACTGGCCCCAATAATCTGTGCTGCCTTTTTTAGCAACAATATTTATATTTATTGAGTATGTTGTAGGTGCCCTTCAAATGACTCATGGCACCCCTATTCAGTCTTGTCACAACATCCCTCGCCCCCCAATATTTAAATGGTGTGCCAGCCCTGATCTATGAGGGTCGAGTTCATCCCTTACTCACCAGTATTATTTTTTTCCCATTAATATTAAATCTTATTTGCTACCCACTACCCCTTCTTTATTAAATTTCTTAACTCTATTATTACCCTTTCTTTTAATAAAATGTGTACTTGTGGAAGCATTATCTAACACCATGCATACTGGAATGAATACAAACAGGCACATATTTTATGAAGCATAAACAGACAGAATTTATATATTTATTACACCATCAACAAGTACAGTAACCAGCATTTTATTTATATCCTACATTTTAAATGGCAGGCACTAATCTAGGGGGGCTTTTTTTTACCAAAGGTTCGCTCAAGTCACTGACATGTTAGCAGTAGTGAGAAGTTGAAGTTGCCATAATATTTTGCTTGTAAAATGGAAAACAAATCCCAATAATTAACATCTGACAGTGACACTGATTTGTGATACCAATCCAAAAAAACAACAACTAGCCTTTACACACAAACAAGTAACAAATCTTGCATTATGCACTCTTATTGTCCCCTGTCAATGACTGGCTATTTCTGGTAATGTGGAATAGACCATGTCAAGCTTTGCTCTGTTACGTAATATGAACAAGAATTCCAGTTACTTTGCTATAGATGCAACCCATGAGGGTGTTGTTGTTTTTGCAAAGGTAGATAACTTCTGTAATTTCTCATTCAATATTTTGGATTATAAATTATGCTACACTTTAACAACAAATCCTTGCTATGCAGTAGCGGATCCAGAGGGTGGTCCAGGGTGTCTGGACCCCCCATTTTTCTAGAATTTTTTCTTCTTTTTATATATATATTTTCAGAGTGGAAGAACATGAAAATTAAAAAAAATATCACCAGTCCTATTCACCCATCAATTTTGGACCCCCTACCCTTTCAGAAATCCTTCATCTGCAACTGCTAAGCATGTCATTAGTCCAATGATCTCATAAAGGGAGGAATTCCTTACATATTCAACATCAGTGTAATAAAAGAGATACTTAATATTATTACCTTTGTAAAACATCATCACATCTCTCACTCATGGACTTAATAAGTTCCAGTGTCTTCTTAATCCCGACACCATGAATGCCATCACTATAGTCCGAGCCACTAAGAAGAGCGAATGCAACCAGACTTCGACGATCTAGTCCCAATTTGTCTGTAATGTCTTTCATTGTATACTTCTCAACAGTTGTATCCTAAATCACGTTAAAACAGGGATTTATCCAGGATTTTTCACTATGGTCCTATGGCTGAAGGGATTGGGAAAATCAGTGTGATTTTAGTCGTAATTGGAAAGTTTTTTCACACCACTGAATTTATGTAACTGTAATATTATATTTATTAACCAGGGGACAATATTTCGAAATCTGAGGTAACCGGAAGATGGTTCACATGGTTTTTACCTGGGTAACCCATAGTTCGATTATGTGAATTATATTTGCATAACAATTGGGTTACCTGATTGATTACCTCAAAATTATGTTCAAATTACGTTTTAAATACATAATTTTTTACTTAAACAAAGTTAAAACAAAATACAAAAGAAAACAATTTATAAAACAGTTTTTTTAATGTTTGCTAAAGTTAGCTATGATTTTTTTTTTTATACATAATTATATATATATTTTTTTTAATGGGCACTTCCTGATTCCTTTTTTTGTTTCACGCTGTCCAAGCTACTTTCACTTTATCTACAGTCACAGTGATGTTCCAAATGTTTGTTTTTTAAAGCTCATTCTGCGATGTAGGTATTTTAAAACTTTTGTAAGACCTGTTTACATTAAAACCGTTTTATGCATTTGTAAAATTATAGCCAATCCAATATTATGTCAGCATAATTATATTCCTAAAGATGAAATAGCAGCAGATAATTTAGCCATCCCCAGCATCCATGGACATTTCATTAAAACATTTGGCTTGACTCTATACTCTGCATTTTCAGTTTAGACTGGTCGCAAGTTAAAACTGTTGCAATATAACATTGTCGACTGGTTCGCTGTGCATCAAGTATAAAAAAATCAGTCTAAAACATGTGTTGGAATATTTGTACATCTGCGTGAATAAACTTCCTGTAATTGTGAAGTTTGCAAGTTTTAATTTCTGAATATAACTGATTTGCAGTTCGCGTAAATTTAATTTTGCATGACCGACACATGAACAGAAAGGTGGTTCACGTGAAATATTGTGCCATGATTAACCAATTTGAGAAAGGGTCGATGTTCGGTACTGCATAAAGCCTGGATAAATGCCTGGTATACTACTCACATTTATAAATAATATAGTGGTATAGTTTGAGTGTGATATTTGCTGCAAAAGAGAGAATCTAATGCCAAATACGTGAGATTTGACAGATACAAAGCGGGGTCAGCTGAAGTAAGAATATATTCGTTGTGCCAAACTGTACTGTCATTTCTAGTGTCGTTGCCAAAGTATTTAGTGGGTTCCAGGTGTTCATGTATTTAGATGGCCTGTATACTTTTCTAGCTTCTGAATCATAAAACTAGCCTTTTTGAGATATGAATTTCAATAATTTTAAGGATTGTTGACACAGAAATGGTAGAGTGATACAACAAAAAAAACTGAATTTTTTGCAAGGTAGGAGATTTTTCTGAAATAGATAGGAAAATGATTCATTCTGATGAACTTTGAAGATCAAATTAACTGCATTTCTAGTTTTATTTAAAAGATTGGAAACATATTTAGGCTGACCAACAAACCAGAAATCTGGCAAAAACCAGAAACGTCAGTACGGTAAGCAGTGCTGCACTATGAACTTACAGTTTTGCTAAAATTGAAGTTTCTATAAACTGTGTGAGCACCATACAGAAAAACGTCACTGTCCTCACAAAGGCAGGCATCAACAAGCTGTTAAAGAAAAGTAAAGTTTGTTTTATTTAACGACGCCTCTAGAGCACATTGATTTTTATGTTATCATCGGCTATTGGATGTCAAACATATGGTCGAAAAAAGTAGTTTGTTTTATTTAACGACCCCTCTAGAGCATATTGATTTTTATCTTATTATTGGCTATTGGATGTCAAACATGGTCATTCTGACATATTTCTTTTGAGGAAACCTGCTGCCACCACATAGGCTATTCTTTACAATAAGCAACAAGGGGTCTTTTATATGCACTTTCCCACAGGCAAGACAGCACATACCATGGCCTTTGGTGAACCAGTTGTGGACCACTGGTTGGAATGGAAAATAGCTCAAACTGCAAATGGGTCTACTGAGAAGGGTCAATCTGATGACTGACCGCTTCACAGGTGGACACGCTACCACTTGAGCTACACCCCGCTCCCAGTTATGAAAGAAAACTCACATGTAAACATAGCTAATTGTCCTTTGTAATAATTTAGCTGTACCTACATCCTATTAACTTTCAGACATCTCTCCCCAATTTGCATTCCCATTGACTTCAAAATTATTGCTCTCCGAAGTGCAGAAAGTCTTGTACACCCCCCCCTGGGGTCGCAACTGTCTCCAAAGTCCAAGAGGAGAATCCAGAACAGATGTCAAAAAAGGTTCTGGTATTTTTTAAGGTCATTATAACCAGTCTAACCTATATTAAACAATGTTTTAATAACTTACATCTTACATAACCCATTTATGGGTATTGCAAATATTATTTTACATATCCCTTTAAAAATATGTTGTTATTTGAACAGTAATAACAATTATTTAATATATGATGTGTTAAAAACAAATTTATATCGGAAAACTAGACTTTAGTAAGCAGTTTTTAAGATGCCTGAGAAGTAACAAAGTGTCATCTTTATACAGGCCACTGCTTAATACAGGTAATGATACACCAAATTAGATTTGCTCAAAACATATCGGTGCTCACCTCAGACAGGTGACTGCTTAATAGAGACAGTAACTGCAGCCAGTAACAATGATTGAATTTGTCATACTAGTATTTGTATGATAATTAAACCAAACCCAAATCTTATCAGAACAACATATAAGATTCTAAGAAACGAAAGCAATAATTAAATAAGAATAAAACAAAATGTAAAAATAAGTTAACCTGGTTACTGTCGAGCCAAGCACACATTTTCTCCGCTTCTCCAGGACTCTCAACATAGGGAATACCAAAAGCATCAAACAGCTTGCAGCACTGCAAGAAAACAAAAATATACATGTATGTTGGTTGGTTGTATTTATTTTCATGCTTATATCCAATTGAGGTTCAAGCATGTTGTCCTGGGCACACAACTCAGCTTCCTGTGCTGTCTGTCCAGGATAGAGGTTAGTGTTAGTAGAAGAGATGAAACCACACTAATGCGGTTTCTCTTATATCGATATGCAGCAAGGGATCTTTTATATGGACTATCCCACAGACAGGAAAGTGTATATCACAGCTTTTGATAAACCAGTTGTGGATCACTTGTCGGTGTAAGTGGTATACACCTACCCACTGAACTTTGTAGAGCACTCACCATAGGTTGGAGCCGATACTGAGATTAAAAATCCCATGCTTCGACTGAGATTTGATCCCAAAACCTATCAGCCACTACTCCGATAGCTTAAACACAGCACTACCAAGGCTAATATAAGAATATAACATGCATGAAACAGGCATACACCAAGGATTTCCAGAAGGCAGATTACTATTGACTATAAGCATTTAAAATACCAAGCTTTGACTGAAAAGCAATCTGAACATGGATTTCATCCCAACTCCTTCCAAATATTATTCATATTGTAAAAAACTATATTGATCAATACATGTATTTATGAACAATCTCTAAATAATTCCATGTATATTTTACCATTATTTTGTGCCCTGCAAATTACCTCATGTTTTGATTTACCTTGTTAGAAATTTCCCTGTACGATCTTCTACTGCAATCATCAGGACTTGGTTGGCAATGATTTGCTGTTTTTCTGCGACCAAGCGTAACATCTTTCACAGCAGGTGCTTGTCCATCAAGAACAAAGACTGGCTTTAAGCCCAGCTTGAGAAGATTCATTGTACGGAAAAATACTGTTCTGAAAACAATTGAGCAGGTTCAGTAAAAAAATATATGTATACATGTTCTTCTGGCTTTGTGCTTATAAATCATTATAGTATAGACAAAAATCAAAGTTTGGAGATTTAAATTTCTTTCAGTGTAATCAATGAATTATCTGCAGACAGTTTACAACTCAAAACAGCAATTCTGGAAGGAACCTAACTACTAGTTTTTGTTCAAAAGTTTTAAAGTAGTTTGAAGGAACATAAATATATAGTTTACTATAAAGAAAACTATTTTCAAATACGTTACACTTAAATTAGTGCTTCAAAACACTGCTGTAGGCTTACTTATTTAACTCCACTCTAAACCCCTACACTTAGCATAGAATGGGTCTCACTTTGCTTTCTGATGGCTGTGAATAAGCACGTCCTGATGTATCCAATTACAATAATGAAAAACCCCACATTCATCATTTTTTTAAACATTTATCCTTGTGCTTGTAAAGCTTTTGAAGTCTAATCTTGGACTTCCATAAATCACTTTTTTTGTTTTTGTTTAAAGACATCACTAGAGCACACTGAGTTATTAGTGACGGTCCATAAATATCAATGTGCTTCACAATCCGAATAATGTTTGGCAGGGGTGCAGGGGGTAAAAACCATGTTCGGATTGATGGTCAGTGTTTCTTTATGTTAGGATTAGGGGAGGGGTTCAAACCCAATCCTAACATTGTTAGGATTATGAAAAACATTGACATTTATGGACCATTCTTTAATCATCAGCAACTGGATGTCTAACATTTTGTAACTGTGACATGTAGTCTGTGTGAGCAGCATCTGACGGGTTTTGAACCACTGTTTTCAACTTGAGAGTCCGATGCCCTACTACTGGACCACTGAGGCTGACTACTAAAATCACTATATACTTATATGTCAAACTTAATCTCTTCATTTATTAATCCTCACTTTAATATTTTTATAAGCACATACCTTGATCACATAAACACATGTGTGAATGATGCCAGAGGGAAAGTTAACTTACCTGAACATCAAGTAGGTTTCATTAGCAATAGGTGTTTGCTTGGCAGCTTTTATTCCCTGTACAATCCATGATCCGAGATCAATGGCAAGTTTGATGCCAGCATCACTTGACAGGGAATGACTTTCTCCCACTTCCTCAAGCACTGGCCACAGTGATGTCACACCCATTATATAATGTCAGCGTCACACAAATGTCACATCCATCATGTGTCACATGTATGCCAAAATGAGGCCTTCAAAATTCTATGAAAATCAGAAGATATTTAATATTACATGTATTTGATTCACAACTACAAAATGAACACACGTGTTGATTTATTGACATAGTCTTTGTACCATTATTGTTATACTTATATCAGGCCAGTACGCAAGATTTTCTTTAGAGGGGGTGCGTTTGTGCATTTATTTTCATTTTAACATTATTCTAGTAAATTAGTGTCAATCCAAATTTGCATTTACGGACCTCGACAGATTTAGGGTGCGTGTGTCCGCACCCGTCGCAAGCCCACCCACCCCTCCAGCGTATGGGCCTGTATATACCTAATTAGATAAAACTTGAACCATTATGTATGTGCATGTTCTGACTTGTCAGTGTCAGAATGTGGACGAAAAAGTGACCTGGCTCCAACGCCCCTGAGTAGTCATCATAATATATTATTAATATTTTGTAGCTGAATGATTACCAACTAATTATAAGTTTTAAAGAGTGCTATTCCTATGCCTCTTCTGATACTATGAGAAATTGTACGTTTTATGACATAGAAATGCATAGACAAATCTTGGTGGTGTGCAACCTATATAGCACTTCAACTTTCAAGCTAGATGAATTTACGACTGCCGTATAAATAAACCAAATTGAGCAACGACCAATATAATTATTATTAATTTTGTTCGAGACTTGAAACTTGTAATAAACGGGTTGGTGTAGTGAAAAGAATCCAGCTACGCACAAACAGATAGTTTAATGCTTACTATATCAGTGGCGTTGGAACGAAATTCATATGGGGGGAGGTGGGGCTGCTAATACTAAGAAGCAAGTGACTTTACCAAAAAACACAAGAATAACATTAACATTTTTAATTTAAATGTAGCCCCCAGCCTCCCCCGACTCCAACGCCCCTGTATATTCGCTATTATTGATATTCTAAATTATGTAAGAAATTTGCGAATCACCTTCTCTCGACAATCCACATTTTATACTGTCCCGTACATTGGCAATGAATGCTCCCTTCTCGATCATTTGTTGATAACTTGATGGTGACATCGGATGTAGCGTTGTATGACTGACTTTATTCACGTGTAGACCTGTACTATTTTTAACTTTTCATACGTTTGTATCTGATACCCTAGTTCAAGGTATATATATATTTTTTCGTTCATTATTATTTTAGTATTGAGAAAATAAAATAACCTTTTTGCTTTGTAAAAATAAATGAAACCCAAAAATTGTCATTTTTATGAATTCAAGAAAAGATTTGTTTTTAAATTATATAAATAAACAGTTGGTTACAAGTACATGTACAAAACGTTGCAGTATAGTGTTGCCATTGGTTTAATATGAGCACAACGTTGTTAAAAGAGATTCTGACCGGTCCTACTAATGAGTGCCCTTGGAGAAAAATGTGAGTGTCCAGTGTGTTACCTGTTGTTTCTTGTATATATCCTTTTATCAGGTACCTCTCATACGAAAATGCCAAATAAATTAATTATTTCGGTCTAAACATGCATTTGACAACATTGAATCAGGTCCCTTTGAATCATGGGTTCTGCTGGAATTGAGTTATCTCCCTTCTTCAACCCAGCAGAACACATGACATTCAAAGCATTGACAAAGGTCCTGTGTAGATACAATCTTGTCATATGCACATTTTTGACTGAAATCCTTAATGTTTTTTGCATTTTCAAATGAGAGGGTACCTGATAAGTATTATATGCAAGAAACAACAGATTGCCCCTGGGCACTCATATTTATTCTCCTGGGCACTCATTAGTAGGACCCAGTGTAAAATACAATCAATTTCTTTTACAAGAAAACAAAGATTCTTTGGCTCTTTCCTACACTTCTTTGGTCTTGTATGATCAGGATATACATTGTAATGTAAACGATCACATTTGCATTATTTCCTTTTCAGTGACCCATTTGCAGTTTGGACTATTTTCTGTTCCAATCAGTGGTCAACAACAGGTTCATCAAAGGCTGTGGTACTTATTGTCCTTTCTGTGGGACAGTTCATATAAAAGACCCCCTGCTGCTTATTGGAAAGAGTAGCCTATGTGGCAGCTGTATTTTCCTCTAAAGAAATATGTTAGAATGACCATATTGACGTCCAGTAGCCGATGATAAGATTAAAATGAATATGCTTTAGAAGTGTCTTTAAATAAAACACTTTTTAAATATCCATGAACATTTTTCTTATGGAATTCAATGGATCATGCTTTTCAGTTGTTTAAGATACATACATATATGTCCAGTCAAAGATCAAGCATTAAAATAAAATAAAACTGATCTCTTCACCTGTGCTCAGATCCACTCCCTCTTCCTATCAGTTATTATTAATTTGTCATTTTATAGATTTTGCTATATGTTTGTTCTCCTTAACTGTATTTTTCAGCTTTGAGTTGAAGAACCTTCATGATCCTTATTTTATTGTGGTAGAGATTTAGAAAGCTGAACAAATGGATAAACTAGCTGCAGCATTTGCTGGCGACTTTCAAGTGAGCCATGCACCAAACACAACTGCTGCGCAGCATCCAAGATATGCACAGTACAAAGCAAAAGGAAATTATTTGCAGAACAACCGACGACAGAAGCTGTTGGAAATTCAAAAACAGTTTAGTTTGCTCTTTCAATTTCTGTCATTTTGTACTCATCTTGTATGTAAATTATTTTTGTTTTGTCTCTTTCTTTAAACTTTAAGCTACTTAAGTTACTAATGCAAAATATAAACACAACTGCAGTTTTAATAAACTCGTGTGTTTTACTGTCATTGGATATTGCTGACTGCCTGTCTGCAACTCTGAAATCTAGTCCTCATTTTTCCACACCGATGAAACATTAGCATCCCACTGAAAGTTGAAAGAGAAGAATAGCACTTCAGTTCCACAACTAAACCTAGAAGATATAATCTTAATTTTTAAATTTATATAATGTTCTAAACATTGTGCAGCTTTAACAGTAATGTAGGATGGATTTTCAAATTGGGTATGGGCGGTAGTGATCCACAACTGGTTTATCAAAGGCCATGGTATGTGCGGTCCTGTCTATGGGACAGTGCATATAAAAGACCCCTTGCTGCTTATCGGAAAGAGTAGCCATGTGATTGACATCCAATAGCCGATGATAAGATAAAAATCAGTGTGCTCTAGAGGCATTGTTAAGTAAAAGAAAGTTAACTCTGTAAATTGAGATAGTTACTAGTACAGAGTACCTAGAGGTAAAATACATCCAATTTCTTTGACTTGTAAACTAAAGTGTTGTAATTTGTTTTAGGAATCGGTTTGATGCACTGGCTCATGCGAGACGACTAGCTGATAATTTTTGGAAGGGCATGGAGAAGGAGGAAGAAGAGGAGACTGAAGAAATGGATGTACAAGTATCTGTCCAGAAGCCTGGCAGATATTACAGAAACCAGGTATTTTAATATAAAGATATTACAGAAACCAGGTATTTTAATATAACGATATTACAGAAACCAGGTATTTTAATATTTAGATATTACAGGAACAAAGTATTTTTAATATTTAGATATGACAGAAACAAGGTATTTAAATATTTAGATATTACAGAAACCAGGTATTTTAATATATAGATATTACAGAAACCAAGTATTTTAATATTTAGATATTACAGAAACCAGGTATTTTAACATTAAGATATTATAGAAACCTGTTATTTTAATATTTAGATATTACAGAAACAAGGTATTTTAATATTTAAATATTGCAGAAACAGGTTATTTCAATAATTTAGAAAGCAGGATTTTAATTTTTTTATTTAGATACTACAAAATCCAAATAAAATTATTACTGTGAATGAAATGATAGTATTAGTGTGAGAATATAGGTCATAGTTACAAATGAAGTGCCATTCTCAACTTATTGAGACTGTGTTACCTGAACATCCACTTCCAACTTTTAAATTTAATACTTCCAAATCTACATAGGCTTACCGTTAGACCTAGACAGTACATATATGACATTATCGGATATTTTATTATTATAATATATATATGTAGCATGTCTTTTCCCTAAGTTTCCTTGAGAATTAATGAGTCATTCATATTTGTCTAACACTGCTTATGCAAATGTTTGTAATAATTATATTTTTGCTTGTTATTGGTTGATACACTGTATTTCATTTAGCTGATGATGTCCGAGTGGTTTGTGGAAGTCCCTGAAGATTTTGAGGAAGAGTGGCTCATGGTTCTTTGTCCAGTTGGTAAACGAGCTCTTGTTGTAGCATCACACGTGAGCATGTTTGCATTTTTTTTAAATTGGTTGTAATTAGTGGCTATACATGCACACACGCATACACACAAAGAGAGCGATAGATAGGCAGTGGTTAAGAAAGTAGTTTTAAGTCATGTGCCTTTGTGTATTGGTTCCATCTCAGATGCGATGGGTCGTCTAATATAGCTCATGTTGAGCTATTTCTCATTTCAGCCAGTGATTTACAACTTGTTTTTCAAGGGAATTCCAACCCAAAGGAGAAAATGTGCTTGTGAGGGCCAAGCTTTACCGAGGCCCTTACAAAAACAGTTTCTCCCACTGGTTGGAATTGCCTTGTCTATACCTCACAAACGGTGATTGCTTCTTTTTCTTGCCCACTTAATTGTAAAAGGAAACTTTTTTTAAAACTAAACAAATAAAAATGTATTCCCCGCAACATGACATTATGTTGTACTTTTCCTTGTTTTAGTGACATCGTTTGCACTTTTACAACGTATAATGATGTCATATTTAGTATAGGCATTTAATTTTTTTTCGATATTATTTAAAATAACTATATGTTGTTATTACCTTTACTTTAACTTAAATTTTTATTTCAATCCCTGAATATATTTACAGCAAACAAAACAGACATATGTCTCCTTAATAAGTAGTTCTGTTATTAGTTTGCCGGAAAGGCGTATGTAGAAATCGTCTAGCCCTAGGGTCAGACAGATTTTTGTAGCACCATGCAAAAGCTGGATAACCCTGTCCAGTGGGCAAGAATAGTGTGAATAGCATTAGCATGTTTCTTCTCATGACTATGAGATACAAAAACATCTTTGACACTTAGTAACTGGTGATTAAACAAATATCCCTTGTTTTCTGTTTTGTATAAAATATGTTTTGAGCTGTTACAGATGACTAGAACCACATCACATAATCTTTACAAAGTCTGTTGTTATCATTTAAGTAAGTTACAGTATTTTGCTAATAAATTTTGGAAATCCATTCAAGAACAACCCAACAGAAAAATAAAAATGGGTTACAATGTGTCATTTAGTGGTGTATACTAAATAAAATAAATAGGTAAGTGGTTGATAAAACATGGTGAAAGGCTGATTAATTAAAACTGTTTGATTGTTGTATTATTATACAGGGCAATACAGTGGTGTACAACAAGGCAGGCTATCGAACCAAGTCATTCCCTTCTTACCTACCTGGAGGAAACCACCATCAACCAGGAAAATACAATGGTAAGTGTGACACTGATTTTTATCTTATCGGCTATTGGACGTCAAACTTATTGTCATTCCGACATATTTATTTAGAGGAGCCTCATTGATGCCACATATGGTACACTTTCCATTGAGCAGTAAGGGGTCTTTTATATCCACTGTCCCACACAGGACAGCTACATAACACGGCCTGTGATGAAAATAGCCCAAACTGCAAATGTGTCCACTGAGAAGGATCAATCCAACGGCTGACTGGTTCACAGGCAGACACGCTACCTTTTGAGCTACATGCCACTCCCTGGTTTGAACAATGCATGGTATTCGACCATACCGATGTCAAGCCAGCGAGGTTCAACTGAATTTAACTTTATCTATTTCAGATTACACTATCATGGACTGTGTGTTTGATGAGGTGACTGGCACATACTGGATTCTAGATCTCATGTGTTGGAAGTCTATGCCTATCTATGAAACTGAGGTCAGTCAATTCATCAAAAAACTAATCAATGTATTTTAAATTCTTTATATTTTGTGGGGGGTGGAGGTTGTTTAATGACACCACTAGAGCACATTGATTTATTAATCATTGGCTATTGGATGTCAAACATTTGTTAATTTTGACATGTAGTCAAGTGTGAGCAAGCCTCAAACAGGTTTTGAACCACTGTCACCAGCTTGAGAGTCCGATGTTCTACTGCTGGATCATTGAGGCTCTAATATTTTGTGGAAGTTTTCTTTTACTGACATACGGTTAAATGCATATTCCCACGTAATTTAATGGGCTGTTTGTCTAAATGTTGATTACGAATGAAACTTACATGCATTTGGGATACTAGATCTCGCTTTCATATCACACAAGACGTTTTAGCTGAACCATGGTAGAGGGAATTCCATGTCGAATTGATAAACTTTTTTCACTTTTCAAATTTCAAGTTTGGAAATTCTCGTATTTTTTCGGTGAAACCATTTCTGCCGTCGGAATGTTCCAAACGAATTTGTCCCAATTCAGAACTGACTGAGCATACGATTCAAGATGGAATAATCTTTGTAATATTTTGACGTTTTACTTTGTCTCCAATGTAGCATGTTATTAAGATAGTCTTTGTATTAACGAGTTGGTACATCATGTATGCAATTATTAATGTACATATCTAATATACAATTAAAAGAATCGTATGATCCAATTTTTCACTGTCAAAAATGGTGAAAATTTGATCAGTTTAAAAACTTTTAACTCTAGGTATATGTAATACAAATGTTGATACTTCAGTAAAGCTGCTTTTACCTGAACACACAATGTGGTATCCGGAATGCAGAACACAAAAAAAGCCGAATACGGAATGCGGTAATAATACCATGCGATCCGTTTTCTTGCATGCAATTGCAGTGCAAGAAACATGGCACCGGTTATGTCTCTCCCTGATCAGGCTGATCTACATAACCGAATCAATCAGGGTGTCATTATTGCTGTTGCGTTATTTACTTTGATAGCATCCATGTGATTTTAATGGCTAGCGTCATATGTGAAGATCTCACAAATTATCTCCAAAAAAAATTCTACCACGTCCTCATTCAATGCTTCTCTACGCAGCATCTTGAATTAATAGAAAATTGGCATCTTCATTACATCATACAGACTCTGCCGGTTCAGTATTTGTTCCATCCAATATGGATCGCTATCTACAGCAATCAGTTTATAACGGATCTGTATTCCGGATAGTATGTGCAGATAAATGGATAATGAAAAATAGCTTAGAGCAATCAAACACAAATACCGCATTCCGTATACAGTGTGTCAGGTAAAAGCAGCTTAATAGGTTGGGTTTATCAGTGTCAAGGGCAAAAATCGCTTCCTGGAAGTGGAAGGCACAGAACACCACCCTGTCCAAAAAGTGAGGAGGATGTGTCCCACTTGATACTGACAGAAAACAGTTATAGTGTAAATATCGGGGAAATTACTTTGACAGAAACATTTGTTTTTTTAATTTAAAACAAAAATGGTGCGAAATAAATTGGTATGAAATGTTTTGCAGACGTTTTGAAATAACGGCTAGCTGGGGAATATATGTAACACCTTCAATGGAAAAAAGCCGTTATTTTTTCTCTATTTATCCATGACCATAATTCATTATTATTTTTAAAACATTGATAATAAGCGAGATGCTATGGTTATGTAAGAAGATATATGAAGTATTTTTAAGCGTTTATATTTAAAATTAATTCTTTGGAAATTAATTAGGTCATGGGTCTGTGGAAGTATGCGTTTAAATGCTGTGATAAATATACAGCTAAAATCTCTGTAATAGAGATTTCATATAAAGACATGGTTTGTAAACTCTCATCTCTCCTTATCTTCAAAATAAATGAATGATAATTCATAATTAATTATCATTAATTAACTAATGCATGTCATGTAATAATAATAAAAGTAAGTAAAGAATAAATGATAAAAATAGTAAGTAATAATAGTAAATAATTGTAATAATAATTGTAAGTAATAATAGTAAATGATAATAGTAATAATAGTGAATATAATAGTAAATAATGAGTTATATTAGTAAATAACAGTAAATAATAGTAATCATAAATAATGATAATAGTAATAACAAATAATGATGATAATAATAAGAAGTAATAGTAATAATAACAAGAGTGAATAAGGGCCTACAATGTAAACAAAATTAAACGAGGTTTTACGGTAGTTAATTTTGTTCGTAGTTGTCTCCCTTAATGAATATCGTTTTGTTCGTGCATTTTGAAAGTTTGAGACGCGCCATGAGACCGTCCGTTTCCTTTCACCACGAAATCAGTTACCCAGGGTGTAAGTATCTTTTACATTATTTATTTGTTTTCTTATTTATTAGGGATTCTAATTGTTCAGGAACCTAATGCTTTGATAATCGATAATCAATAAGCAGCCCGTCCATTTTGGACTAGGATTCTAATTGTTACTATGTTAGTATTGTTTTATTAGAAATTATGTATTTTACAGGCACTGCGGAAGCAAGTCAACATTGGGGGGTGGGATGGGGTCTAACAGACTATAGGCTGTTTTCGCTAATTGGAACATGTTTTTTTCACAAATAAAACACAAAATATATAATTTACTTCATTAATTTTATGTTGATATATGTATTGTATATATTTTCCGATTGGAAGGACATGGAAATTAACCATTTTCCCCCAGACGGAGTCCTATTCAAACATCAAATTTGGACCCCCTCCCCACTTTCAGAATTCCTTATGTCAGAATGCTGTATGTCAGAAGGCTTTCTTCTTTTAAGCAAGTTCAAACATGACATCGTCGCGTAGGTGGCATAGATACCGGATTTCTGAAAGGGGGGGGGGGGGGTGCGAGGTGTCCAAGGTGTCCAAATGTGATAAGTGAACAGGACTGGAAAAACTTTAATGTTCACATCCTTCCAGTTACTTCCACTTCGAAAATGTAAAAAGAAGAGAAAAAGGAGGTGGGGTGTGTTTGTGTCTGGGCCCCCTCTATATCGGCTATAGTCTTGAGTTTCTGACATTAGACCGCTGTTAATTACTGATGTTTGCTGTCTAGCGTCAGACTATGCATAGTGTGTGTTTTTCCGGTGAGATTTGAGAACCAGCGAGTAGTCAACAGATATAGCTTTAGTAAGAAACTATTGACAAATCTAATAGTACTTACCTTTAGATCAAAGATTTTCTAGTTCGGGGTAACAAATATTCCATATATTAATTGCTAATGGACGCAGTACGAGAAGAAATGAACGATGCATCTGCTTTAAAAAAAAAAGTCATTTTAAAAGAACAGTATGCAGCGAGAAGGTCACATGGCAACATATATTTCAAGTGACAGTTCAGAGGTTTTATCAAAAGGCAAAGTGCGTGTTGTAGTAAGAAAATGGTTTTAATTATAAAATAAAAGATCAGCTAAAAGTA
>JAULBS010075155.1:0-20462 GCA_032355785.1 Symmetromphalus regularis
TGTTAAACTTATTAATTTATAATACTATATTGAATATAATGACCACAAAACTGGCTATATTTCACGTCTGCTTTAAGGGATAAAAAAAATAATAAAAACCTCTTTACCTCAAACATTCTGGAAATGCTTGCAAACCAGGAAAAATTAGCCTAGAAAAAACCCAGCACTTATTTAACCTAAAACATGAATTTAGTTAATGCTATTGCAGTATGCAAAGAACATTTGAAGTACCTTTGATTTTATATGACAACCCATTGAGTTTAAAGCATATATTGTGCTGATATTGAACTACAGGATAAGAGATGAATAACTTGGAACTGGAGTTCATATCTTTGAATGTGTCCATTAATCCCAAGCATTAAAACTATTATGTGGTTGGTGAAATGGTTCAAACAGTTCTTTACTACTTTATGTATAGAAAATTATATTTTTTAAATCTTTTATCTTAGATTGATCTTTAGAGATTTTAGAAGGAATATTCAAAATAGACCACCCGCCACTCTTAACAAAATAAAAAAAATAAAAAATCCTATTGGAACATGAAAGAATCATAGAATTGTGCATTCAGTTGCATATTTTTAGTTTGGAGCTGCCTGATTGATCCGTGGTATAAGAAGATTTCAATATTTTATAATCCTTAAATTATAGAGAATATTTTCTCCAACATATTGTAAAGAATGTGTAAAATAATGTGGGGGCGTCATTGAGCAGACATTTATAAATTAGAAGACATTTATGATCATGATTTCTTTTCTGGACAATCATCCACTTTAACTCCTGAAATAATGGGGTAGATGGGGACAGGGGATCTACATCTAAAGTAATTCTAACTGTGCTCATGAATAAATATGAAATTTAGTTATATTTATTGCAACATACAAATAAATGTTATATTTATTGTATTAAAATGGATATGCATTTATTCAAGACAGGCAACACAGAAATAAAACATGTAACAAACTGGTGTTCTTCATATCACACCACTAAGAACAGTGACTGCAGGATAAATTCCTGTGCAAGTGTTCAAAATATTGAACAGATTAACTTAATAAAAAGTAGTGTTTTTATTTTGTTCTTTAGAATTACAGGTGATGCATTTTTGATAGAATCATAGAAAAAGTTAGCTATGATATTAAATTAGCATGGTAAAGTTTAATCATGTTTTCTTTTCTAGATTGACAGCATGTTGAGTGGTTCACAGGATGTTAAAGTGGTGGGGGAGTGGGTGGGGGGGAAGACATTTTATATTAGGAGGACAACTGCATCGAAAACACTAATAGAATACATGACAAGCAAATATAAAAGGTTGTCGTGGAAAAGGTGTGTTTGAAGGACATGGGGGTCATGCCTCTCTCTGGATATGCCAGAAGAATGGTTTAAAAGAATTGTTGAAAAGAGTGCATACATATATGTAGAAACACTTATTTAAAAAATCTAGATTACGGTATTAAAGTGTTATTAATTTAATCATGTTTTGTTTTGTAGAGTAACAGAAGGTGAATGGCTTGATCAAATTGTTGAAAAGGATAGATATTTTTATTAAATTACCATGGTATTGTATCATTAATTTAACCCATGTTTTGTTTTCTAGCGTGACTGGAGGTGAACTGTTTGATAGAATTGTTGAAAAGGATAGATACATGTATTTTTATTAAATGTTTTGTTTTCTATGGTGACTGGAGGTAAATTGTGGTAGAATTGTTGAAAAGGATATATATTTATACTAAATGTTTTGTCTTCTAGGGTGACTGGAGGTGAACTGTTTGATAGAATTGTTGAAAAGGATATATATTTATACTAAATGTTTTGTTTTCTAGGATGACTGGAGGTGAACCGTTTGATAGAATTGTTGAAAAGGATAGATACATGTATTTTTACTAAATGTTTTGTTTTCTAGGGTGACTGGAGGTAAATTGTGATAGAATTGTTGAAAAGGATATATACATGTATTTATACTAAATGTTTTGTTTTCTAGGGTGACTGGAGGTGAACTGTTTGATAGAATTGTTGAAAAGGGTAGCTATACGGAAAAGGATGCAAGCAACTTGTGCAAACAAATCATTGCTGCTGTTGACTATATGCATGATAAGGGTGTTGTACATAGAGATTTGAAGGTGAGTTGGTTCAAATCCAGCCACATCCCATACTGTGTTCATTAAATGTATTTCTTGGTTTCTATACTTAGTTTAGTAGTTTAGGCTGTTGTATATGCTATCCTTTCTGAAGGAAATTGCAAATCTAGTCATCTTTGCTGTTAATCCAGTAGTGGATCCAGAAGGGTCCAGGGGTTAAGGACTCCCCTTTTCTCGAATTTAAATTTATTTTAACCTTTTTCCGAGTGGAAGGACGTTACAATTTTTTCCCCATTTCTATTCACTCATCACTTTTGGAACCCCCTTTTCAGAAATCCACATTTAGACCTCCCCTCCCTTTAAGAAATACTGCATCCGCACCTGTAATCAGTTATTGAATGTGGTAACTATGATGCTACATGTATATATACTACTTAAAACAATATAAGGGTAATGAATTAAGTTGAGGCCTGGGATTTTTAATCTCGAATCTTGCTCCAACCCAGAAAGTGTGCTTTGCAAGGCTCTACTAACACTAACCTCTGTCCTGGATAGCCAGTACAGGAAGCTGAACTGTGTGCCCAGGATAGTATGCTTGAACCTTAATTGGATATACAAATGTAAGCACAAAAATAAATTCGACAAACCAGTCATATTTTGTTTTCATTTTCAGCCTGAAAATTTGTTATACTACAGTCATGATGAGTCGTCTAAAATCATGATTAGTGATTTCGGCTTATCTAAGATTGAGGGATCAGGAACCATGGCAACAGCTTGTGGAACTCCAGGATATGTTGGTAAGAATAATCTACATTAACTTTAAAAATAATCTTATTATTGATTAGAACATTTAGTGCACATAATTTCTTTAGATGATTTCACAAAACTGCTTGTGTTGAAAGGTTTGAGTGTCTTGTTTCAGGGCCATATACATAAAAGCTACATGTAATCTACCAAAATGTTGAATATAGATTATAAAAAATGAAGTTATGGCATTCTCAAATATTGTTAAGGTGTTGGACTTATGGTAGGTACAGTGATAAAATCTTTGTCTAGGTATGGGATTTTTAATCTCAGTTCAAGTTCCAACCCAGAGTGTGTGTTCTACAAGGTTCACTGGGTAGGTACATGTATACACCACTTTCACTGATCAGAGGTCCACAACTGGTTTATTAAAGGCTGTGATATGTGCCGTCCTGCCTGTGGGAAAGCATGTATAAAAGAAGCCTTGCTGCTAATCAGAAAGAGTAGTCTACAAATATGTGGCAATAGCAGGTTTCCTCTAACGATCATGAGTCACAAAACAGCATATATCAGACACCTAATGTCCCCTGAATAAACATTAAATGTGCTGGGAGGGGGGGGTCATTTCCTGTTACATTGTGACTCCTGTATCCACCCTTCATAATAAATATGCAGTGCTCTACAAGGCGAGTAATATACTCGCCATGGCGACTAAAAAATAAAATCGCATTCGCCAATTGGCGACTGTCCAATAACCTATCTGTGATCCATCAGTGGATGATCAGGTCATAGCATTAATAAATGAAGAATGAAACAGCAAAAGGTATTTCAAATTTCTTTATTCACTCTATTTAAAAATTGAATATGTCAGGCCACCAGTAGCGTGTACTGTGTAGCATGTGTCGGCAAAATCACAGAACCTAACATCCGTTTCCCCCATGATTTTCATATCAGGTTTACGTTATTATTATTTATTTAATTTTAATGTAACCAAAAAAAAGTGTTGCCCATGAAATTTGAAATCCTATGTCCTGTAATATATATTATGCAGTAGGCCTATAGACAAGTATATATTAGCTGGCTACTAAACATAAGTGGCTGGTGACTCATATATTATACTTTACTGGCCATAACAGAGTAAATTTGAACTTGCTTTGTACAGCACTGACATGTCCAGTGAAAATATCTCAATATCCTTGAAATGTTTTGGAAATGTCCTTGAATACTGATGACCTCAGATGTTAGAATGCTGGTATTGTTCTTAATGTCTGGAGCAGGATGTAGCTCAAATTGTAGAGTGTCCACCTGTGAACTGGTTGGTTGATGGATCGATCCTTCTCAGTGGACCCATTTGCAGTTTGGGCTATTTTCTGTTCCAACCAGTGGTCCACAAATGGTTCATCAAAGGCTGTGGTATGTGCTGTCCTGTCTGTGTGATGGTGCATATAAAAGACCCCTTGCTGCTATTTGGAAAGAGTAGCTTATGTGGTGGCAGCAGGCTTCCTCTAAATAAATATGTCAGAATGACCATATGATTGATGTCCAATAGCCGATGATATTATAAAAATCAATGTGCTCTAGAGGTGTCATTAAATAAAACAAACTTTACTTCAACCTTGATGATAAATATGTCCAGTTAAAATGTCTCAATATCCTTGAAACGTTTTTGAAATGTCCTTGAATTGTGATGAGCTCGGGTGTTAGAATGCTGGTATTGTTCTTCATGTCTGGATGATGGACCAGGGTGCACAATGTCTCGTGTTTGCTCTTACTGTATATTACTACCGTCACACTTGACTAACAATGAATGGAAATTTTGCACTGCTATACAAAACTGGGACTTTAAATAATACTGTATCTATATCTATATGTACATGTTTAAATAGTCTTAAGAGTATGTGATAGCTGTATACTTTAAACCTGCTCATACAGACACCTGTATTAAGTAGATTACTTTCTTAAAAGGTCACTTTTATATTGTCCATGATCAGCAAATTTAATACAATTTAACCTGTGTTAAGCAGCCATCTGTCTTAAACGATCACCTTTATATTCTCCCAAATCTGTTAATTTAGTGCTATTTAACCTGTATTAAGCAGCAACCTGTCTTAAATGACCACCTTTATATTCTCCCAAATAAGCTAATTTAGTATAATATAACTTCTATTATGCAGCCACCTGTGTTAAAGAGCCACCTTTATATTCTCCCAAAACAGCCAGTTCAGTACAATATAATCTGTATTATGCATCCACCTGTCTTAAATGATCACCTTTATATTCTCCCAAAATAGCCAATTTAGTACAATATAACCTGTATTAAGCAGCCACCTGTCTTAAATGACCACCTTTATATTCTCCCAAATCAGCTAATTTAGTACAATATAACCTGTATTATGCATCCACCTGTCTTAAATGATCACCTTTATATTCTCCCAAAATATCCAATTTATTACAATATAACCTGTATTAAGCAGCCACCTGTCTTAACTGACCACCTTTATATTCTCCCAAATCAGCTAATTTAGTACAATATAACCTGTATCAAGCAGCCACTTGTCTTAAATGACCACCTTTATTTCCCAAATCAACTAATTTAGTATAATATAACCTGTATTAGCTACATGTACATGTACCTATCTTAATACGCCATATTTTCTTATTTAGATGTCTGCTTAAGACAGGTTTGACTGTGTGCATATTGCAAGACATAAAAAAAAAGTACCCTGAAAATAAAAATGTTATCTACCTACACGTGTACATTGATGTAACCCAACCCTACATATCAATAGTGTATTCTTGTTTGTTATACATAGAGAATATTAAATGAGCTACATTTGTAACATTTATTATTAAATTTATGACCTGAGAGAAATAATTTCTTTTTATCAAATGCTTTAGCAAGTGATAAAAAAATGATTTCATGAGGGTCATAAATTTGATAATAAATGCAGTGAGTTTGATATTCTCTTAATTACCCTATAAAATTTTAATTGTGCCAGTCTTTAAACATTCTTTATGTGTGATATTTTAGAACCTTAAGTTGACGTTTTGCTTAGTTGCATTGAACATTGGTTTAATGAAACACCAACCAACCCACCCCAGTACAAAAATTAACATCGGCTATTGGGGGTTGCCTTGTTATAGTTACATGTACATCACTTACATTTTTTTCATGCAATTATAGAAGTGTCATATTTTGTACCAGTAAGGTAATATTTTCATTCTCATGAAATATTCAAACCACTCTCCCCACCCCGCCTCCCTCATGGAGTAATCACCACCATGCTACATTTTGTATTCCTTGTTACAATAACAATTTAATTTATTTTAATGTATTCATCCCATATACAATGTATTTCATTACTTATATTATGTCAAATTTTAGTCCACAAACTATTCCCGCTTTTCATTGGATTATTATTGTTTCAGATGTGAAAATATTTGATGATCCTTAATTTTTTTTATTCAGTATATTTATCTGATTTGTCTAATTTCAGCTCCTGAAGTGTTAGCTCAGCAGCCTTATGGCAAGGAGGTGGATTGTTGGTCTATAGGAGTCATTGCTTATATTTTGTAAGTAAAGTTTATGAGTAAAATTATATATATATACATGTATAGTTGATATTTTGTAAGTAGAATTGTATACATACAGTTGATATTTTGTAAGTAAAATTTTATACATATGGTTGATATTTTGAAAATACAGTTATCAAATTTTAATTCCAGATACATGTACATGTACTTGCAGTTTTTAAGGATTTGTAATATTTCAGATTTTACCTTTTTATGATAAAAATGATGTCGAGTTGTGATATGACTTTAGTTTTGTTTCTCTGTTTAGATTACAAGTATCTTGACTTTCAGATATGTTTATTGTATTCTCTATTCAATATATATTGATGTTCATTAGTTTGTTTACTGTTTGTAACATGTGGATGTTCAATGTTTTTCTGCTTAGATTATACATTATGAACATTGATAGGGGTGTACAATAACCTTTTTCAGAAACCGGCCTGCTAGGCCAGTAACCTGGCTAAATGAACAAGCCCCCCAAATTTCCAACTGGCCCCCTAAAACATCTAGGCCAAGAATGGGTGAGCCAAAGGCCGGAAACTGGTAGTCTTGTGCGAACTTGCCAAAAAAAATGGCATTTGTAGCAAACAAAATCAAAAATGTGATCATGGTCTCTATTTGGAGTTCAGTTTAGAGGTTCACTTCGGAGAAATCTGAGGTGGCCAGCCGAGCAGATGATTATGAATACTGAACTCGCCCGACTCGATTTGAACCCGAAATGGGTGGGCGGACGACTGTTAATCTACACCTCTGATTGATATTCAGTGTTTTTCTATTTGTATTATGTGGATGTTCAAATGTCATGTTTGATTTTTCTGTTCAGATTATGTGGATACCCGCCATTTTATGATGAAAATGATGCTGAGTTGTTCAAACAGATTCTGCGAGCAGAGTACGAGTTTGATTCACCATACTGGGATGAAATCTCTGAATCAGGTGAAACATTTTTTTATTAGTTCCAGAAATTCTTGTGTTTAAACCCTTTTGGAAAATGAAGATTTTAATCAAATTTAAGCCCTTGTCTTAAAAATCAAGAGTGATGTTTTTATTAACTATATATCCAGTGTAAAAATATTAGCGGCTTAGAGTTCCAGAAAATCCAGAAATGATTCTACCACACCTTCGTTACCAAATGCACCGTCAATCTACACTAACAAAATCCTTCTTCAAAATAAAAATGTGTGTTAAATAAGTATGGCCAATACGGGAACGACACAAGACAAATTCATTCCTTCATGACCGTCTGTAGGAGGACTGCCAATCTCCCAAAACGGGCTTTATGGAATGAAGCTTGTTCGCTCCCACATTGTTCCAATCACCCTGCCATTTAGCATGGTTATTATAAACAGATTTCCAACCATGGAAACAGTCTTGTTTGGACAGACTTTTGCACTAGTCTGGTCACAGTGTATGTAGATTGTGTGCATTGTATCTCATACATAATGTAACAGATTCGCCAGCTCAGACACATCGCTGTTAAAACACATTTAATTTTTTAAAATTTATTATTGCCTTCAGATCAAACTGACAATGCCAAGGTGGGGAGCCTTGGATCAATGCTTTACATTATAAAACACATTTAAGTTATTGCCTTAGTGGTGCGGATGCAGGATTTCTGAAAAGGGGGGTCCAAATGTGTATTTCTGAAAAGGGGCTTCCAAAAGTGATAAGTGAATAGAAATAGGTGAAAAAATTGTTAATTTTCACGTCCTTTCACTTGTAAAATGTTGTTGTTTTTTAAATCGAGAAAAGGGAGGTCCTGACCCCCTGGACCCTCTCCCCCTCTGGATTCGCTCCTGCCTTAGATTATAAAACACATTTAAATTATAAATTCAATGACTGCATGCTGTAGTAATGTCTATTAAGACTGCTGTGCATACATGTACATGTACATATAGTGTTTGTTGAAATAAGTTATAGATTTTTGTCCAAACATTCCTGAAATCATTAATCATTATACATTTAGCCAGAATCATTATACATTTAGCCAGTATGTTCTTCCTGTTGGTGTAGAAACTCTGATTAAAAACTTAAGAAAATAAATTATATATTGATACATACTTGTACCAGCTTACAATTTTGTGATACAGTTATCCACGTTTCTTAACATATGAACTCAAAACGGTAGCGTGATGGCCTGTGAACCGGTCGGTCTCAGTGGACCCATTTGCAATTTAGGGTATTTTCTGTTCCAACCAGTGGCCCACAACTGGTTCATCAAAGCCCGTGGTATGGGTTGTTCTGTCTGTGGGACAGTGCATATAAAAGATGCCTTGCTGCTTATTGGAAAGAGTAGCCCATGTGGTGGCAGCTGGTTTCCTCTAAAAATATGCTAGAATAACCATATGATTGACGTCCAGTAGCTGATGATAAAAATCAGTGTGATCTAGAGGCATCGTTAAATAAAACAAACTTTTCTTTACTTAACATATGAAAGTCACATTTCATGTAAACATATTTTCATGCATCCCGACATTTATGGTATTTGATTCTTTTTTAAATATATGCTTTATATACATTTTTTGTTTTGTCTAAACTAAAACATGTTTAACATATTTTAAACATATCTAACATGTTATTTAATGTTTAACATGTTAGTTAAAATATGTCAAACAAGTGTTATACATGCTAAACATATTTTCAGTTCTGTGTTATCCATAAAGCTGACTAGGCTGAAGCCTAGTGGCTCTGCAGGTAATAGGGTAATTGTTTTACTGAGGCACTGAGACCCGAAGTACCTCTAAGCCTAGGGGCCCGGCCATGGGTTAATATGGCACTGCATATGTTTTCCTTTTTACAAGATAAAGATAAACTTTATTGCATGTTTCATTCCACTGGAACAGAATGCAAATAAACATACATGTAGATGCTATTTTTGCTCTGTCTTGGTGGCAATATGATGTAATATAATTTTCTCTCTTCTTTTTCTGAACAGCCAAGGACTTTATCCGAAAGCTGATGTGTAAAGACCCCAAACAACGAAACACCTGCAAACAAGCACTTGCTCATCCCTGGTATGTTTATATAACACTGGCCAATATATTATTTTTTATTATGTACATGGTTTCTATGAATCCTTAAAAAGTCTTAAAACGTCTTATATTGTTTTGTAAATTTCCACAGCCTTGAAAAGTATTTAAAATGGTACCTTTTCTGTGGAAGTTCATAAAATGGTCTTAAATTTTTATTTAGCCAGTTTTATAGTTTTTTTCAAGAATTTGTGGTATTGAAACATCACAAATGTGCAAATAATTATTGGAGTTGAAACTCACAATCATTTGAACTGTGGGTAAAATTACACGTTCCAGTCATTCTGGTTCTGCATGCACAGTTGAGTTATGTAAATGGTGGCAATTGGATTTAACGGAAAACAAAGACTAAAGTATTGGAATAAAATTGTCATTTATTCATTAACTTTAAAGTATATTTTGTTATTTAAGATGTTATTTTGTATGTTACATTTGCTACAATTATACATGTAGGTCTTAAACTTTCTGAAATTTGGTATTGAAAAAGTATTAAAAAGGTCTAAAATTTGCTGGCAAATGTGTACAGGAACCATGCACTATCTATCATACAAATGTTTTATATGATTAGAACTTGGAAATGTAAAATGTAATCATTAAGAAGATCCAAAAAGACCTGATGTTTCCAATGAACTTAATGTTTCCCTGAAAGGTCCAATGTATCCAAGATGTTTTTGGAGATCTACAAAAATGTCTTTTGTTTTGAACATTTCCAGAATGCCTCGAGGTCTTCAGTATTTCTCTAGGCACTATTATATTACCCAGAATGCTTTTGTTTTGGACTTCATGCAGATGAAATTATTCAGATTTTGTGAAAACGTGATCATATTTGGCTTGCTTGGAGATTGAATTATTCAAATGTCCAGAACTTAATTTGACCAGAATATTAAAGAATTTTGTTATGTCTTTGCAGGATATCTGGTAATGCTGCCCTAGAGAAGAACATTCACGCATCGGTCAGTGCACAGATGAAGAAAAATTTTGCAAAGACAAAATGGAAGGTATTAAAAATTGTTTAGAAGGTCAAGATTTTTAGTCTGTGAATTGTAATTGATAATGAGCCTCAGTGGTCCAGTGGTAGGACATTGGACTCAAAGGCTGAAGACTGTGGTTCAAAACCTGTTCTGAGACTGGCTTACACTTGACTACATGTCAAAATTACTGAATATTTTATGTCCAATAACAAATCAATGTGCTCTAGTGGTGTCATTAAACCAAACAAAATTAAAATATTTGTTAGCACTTTTTTTTTATTCTGTGGTTATTAGATGTCAAACATATTGTGACTATGGTAGTCTTTGGAGGAAACTTTCTACTGCCACATAGATTACTCTTTCTGACTAGCAGAAAGGGCTTTTTTATATGTGCTTTCTAAAGCACATACCACTGCCTTTGATAAACTAGTTATGGACCACTGGTCAGTACAAGTTGTGTACACCTACCCATTGAACTTTGTGGAGCACTCTCTTGTTTGGAGCTGGTATCGAGATTAAAAATCCAGTGCCTTGACTGAGATTTGAGTTTGTTAGCTTAACCACCGCCCCACAGGGGCTTGTATTATTTATATTTCTTAGCTACACCAGATAACGTTATCTGTTAATGCTATCATTTTGATTTGTGGAAATCTGCTCATTTGACTGTGAACACACTTTTACAGTGCAACATAAACCTATATTTCAACAAATATTTCTTGTTTTCTATTTTCAGCAAGCGTACAATGCAACAGCCGTCATCAGACAGATGAGGAAGCTAGCGATGAACAAAGATGATGCACATTGAATCAGACAACTATTGGTGAAGGGACACAACTCATGAAATCAGGAAGCTAAGTCTTCGGGTGTTTCTTACCTCCCTTGATATGTAATTCCTGGAATTTTTGAGTGTACGAAGAAAGATATTGCATGCTAGTTGTGGACGGAGAATTTTGAAATAAGTCATTACCAGTTTCCACGTGGTTTCCTGTAAGGAGTCTCATTAAGGAGTCCATGGATTGGCTGTGGATTGATTTAAAGGAGAAGATAATTTAGACAAACATGTATCGATGTTTTTTTGATACGTGGGCAAGCTGCACAATTCTTTTAATATTCATGATGTTGTCAATTCACTCTGCTTCCAAATGTGAATCTTTACTCTTAAAAATTAATATTTTGCAAATCTTGTGAGTGAGGTTGGTGTTTTGAATAGTGGGCGGGATAAATAACTGTAATATGATGTTTTATAGTATGATCAGATATAAAGTAAACTACAGGCTTTGAAATACTTATTTTTACTCTGCAGATTAAAACATCTCGCATAAATAAATTTATGCCAAAAAATAAAAAAGAATAACAAAATGTATATAAATGGAAATACTTATTTTTACTCTGCAGATTAAAACAACTTGCATAAATAAATTTATACCAAAAAAATTAAAAAGAATAACAAAAGGTATAATATTATGTACAATTTTAATAAAAATGAAATTATATACAGCTTTGGTTTTATAGTGTATACTTTTTTTTATTTATAACCAAGTACAAATGAAAACAATTCTGAAAAAATATATTTTTACAAATTTAAGTCATTATACTCAATATGCATTTAGTTATTTTTAACAAAAACAGAATGTTGGAAATGATTGAAAAAACTAACTTTGAGACTGCCAAATCTTTTGGAAATTGCTTATTTGTAATGTAGTTCCATGACTAGCCAATTATTTCCAGGCTTGAAACAAAATAAAGTTAATGTTTAATGTTATTTTTAATGTTATTTTAGCTACACAATTTAATAATTTGATGATATATGCAGATGTACATGTTTTATTGTGGTTCACTTGTTACATACGGTGTTATGTTCGTTCACAGAAGAAAAAACTTTAAAAAGTCGTGCAATGTAAAGATAACATCAGCAAACATTGTGTCATATTATAATTCATATTCTCATATATTTTGTAGTTCCAATTCTCAATGGAGATGTCATTATAATTTCGTAAAAGTGCAAATGATATCACTAAAACTGAAAAACGCACAACATAGCATAATCCATAACATTATAGGATAACATTTTTTCTAAATTGTCATTCCGTCAGAAAGTTTAAAGTTTAGAATGATGAAAATTGTCTGTGGTAATAAATAGAATATCAAACTCACAAACATTGTCTAATTTATGTCTCTTGTGAAATAATTTTACTTTGTCATTCGCTAAAGCACGTGATAAAGAAACTTTCATTTGGGACATAAATTTGATTATAAATAGTAATGACTTTAATATCCTCTATATAATTTACATCTTCATCCAATTTTTTAAAATTCAAACCCTATTTAATATATACATCACTGACCCTTTGAATTATTGAATCTGGGCAATTTAATTAGGTATTGAAACTAACAGACACATCACTCCATAAATCACTGAAGATAGCAAACATTTAAACAACCCTTGAAACATGGATATTGATGAATAAAAACCATACTATATAACTTACCTCATTAATGATATTTTTCTGCAATCTTTCATTTTCTGCTGACCTCAGACAAATCCATATAAAAATGGGGGTGTTAGGTAATTATTTCTATAAATTATTTTTACAGTATGTGGTTATTATTTTATAAATATATTTATCGTAATTTAATATCACTGCCTTGTTTGCTAAGATTTATTTATTAAAGCAAAAACGATGTACAAATATTACCAGAAATGACCGAGATGTGACAAATGTTAAAATGGGTAGAGTTACCCCACTTTGTAATGAACTTGTCTGCCATCTTAATTTTCATTGTTAAAAATCTGTGTTTTACTGTATGTTTCAATGGGTAATATTTTAATTTATTATTTAACAAAGTAATAAAGAAAACGTTTTTGCTATTTCCAAAACTCTAGTCCTTTCTCGGGTAGATTCGCGCAAACTAAAGTAATCGACAAATATCCATGTTCCAAGTAGTGTAAACAGAGAATAGTCTGCCTATTAGATATTTTTTCACAAGAACATGACAAACTGATCAAAGATATTCCTTGTACTTTTTCAGATATTGATAAACATATGGTGAAACAGAAAAGCTTTTGTTTTAAGTAAAAACATAAGTTGATCTACACTGTATAAAGAAATTGCCATTGTCTACAAAAGCATATTTTTGACCTGTTTGGAATATCTGAAAAATAGAGAATACCACATGGCACTGATATACAAGACAAACTACACTATAATTGTTAACAAAATCTCTAAATGATTTTAAACACTTGAGTGATTGTTTTTATCTCTATACCATGGGCGTAAATCCTGGATGGGGATGGAGGAACACCTTTTTGGACAGGCGAGTGATGTCTATATAATTATCCCCCCTCCCTCCCAGCTCTCTTTTTGCTTCGAGAAATTGAAATTAAAATGTCTAGATAATAATTTTTTCCAGTATTTCTCTTTATGATATCAGTGTAACACTTTACCATGTGGTTTTAGCACAAGTATACTAAAGTACACAAGGAGTCTATTATTGTTTGAAGGTTTTAGCCAGAAAAGGCATTTCAAAAACTTAGGAATTTAAAAAAAAAAATTAGGTGAGGGGGGCAGGTCTCCACACACCCTCGGTTACATTCCCCCATTTCCAGGAAGCCCACCAGCTCCATTCCCCCCCCACCCCACCTTCCAGAAAGCAATTATCGCCCATGCTCTAACCCAGTTCGCTGTTGTTGGCCAGAAACTGTAAACAATTCACAAGTTTCTTTGTAACTGAGAATTTATTTCCTTCTCCATCGTGTACTGCCTAAACATTTCTTATAAAAGTTGCATTTTTGACCACAGTTATCTGAAAATAATGGAAAATAAGAATATGCTGAATTAAACGCAATTAATATGATTTGTTCTCTAATCTTATAGATTACCACTTTCCTTAGTGTTGTAGCATTTGTATTATTTTCTCTTATCGGATTTAGATTTTTTTATATAGACATAGGAATAAGGAAGAAAATCTCAATGCATTATGAAATTGAATGACATTTTGGTGCAAGTTAACAATGTATTTTATTCTAAAACATTTTCAGCATATCAGATATTTCATATTTTTAATTTTATTAAATTTTAGTGGACCACATTAAATAATATCAGCATGTAAGGGTCTTTCACTTTTCACTAGGTGTTCATAAGCTTTTTGTAACAGAAGTTTTTTTGGTTTTGTAACAGGAGCTTCTGTGATTTTGTAATGGAATTGTCTATAATTTTGTAACAGGGATTTCTGTAGCTTTGTAATGGGAGTTTCTGTGGTTTTGTAACAGGAAATTGTATTGTTTTGTAACGGGAGATTCTATGGTTTGTAACAGAAGTTTCTCTGGTTTTGTAACAGGAGTTTCTATGGTTTTGTAACTGGAGTTTCTATGGTTTTGTAACAGGAGTTTCTATGGTTTGTAACAGTAGATTGTGTCGATTTGTAACAGGGCTTTCTGTGATTATGTAATAGCAATATGTGTGGTTTTGTGACAGAAGTTTCTATTGGTTTGTAACTGGAGTTTTTGTCAATAAAAAGAAATGCCCACTTCCGCCACCAAACATTACGTAACACTTAATTACTTAAAGATTATGAATCTAGTATGGATGATCTCATTGGAAACTGCATTTCCTATTATTAGCTGCAGTGCATTCATGCAACACATACAGTTTAGATACGACTTAACGATTATATCTTTTCTCTTTTTTATAAAGCAGATATATTTGATACATTATTAAGGTTTATTCTGCGTTATTCTGCATGAAAGTACTGTGTGACTACATTAATGGCTTCCACACATCTGACTATATTATTATAATATATATATATATATCAATATAATCAGTATACTTATCAATTTTATGATTTTAATAGTAAACATGGTATATCTACTTAAGTAGCATATGTATGAGGTGTGCGATGAACACATTTCTGGCCACATCTTATACAACACAGATAATCAGATTGCCATTATGTTCTAGTTATCATTGTTGTATACCAGTCCTATAGATTTGTATATGTGGCTGTCTGTTATGAAAATTGGCACTTTTTAAAAAGACAAATTTTGTCATATATACATCCAGTTACTTTCTGTTTTCAGCAAGGCATCATTTAACACAGCAAACTCATTCAGGCCGCCATTCCCATGTGCACATATTGACCTACTTTTTTGGTGATATTCACCTATTTTTATTGCTTTTTTAAAAACTGTTTATGGCAAACCTTTTCTTTTATACAATTGTTCTTGCTAAGGAACAGAATAACAAGTGTCTGTGTTTCATGTTGCATGGATACAAGTTTAGATGTAAGATTTTACCAAGAACTACATGTTGTTTATTCCTTGGGAGTTATTCATTTGTGTTTCCCAGACAAGGATTGAAGGAATGCCTGAAAAGGGTGTTTTATACTGTATGTTGAAGACTTACAAATATAGAAAGAGTATGTTGATCTCATTGGCCAAGAATTGTAGTAAAATTATATTAAGGGCTCAGGATTATAGAAAGTATGTTGGGCACCCAGAAAGTTCATGTATATTTAGGGCCCAGGATTATTGAGAAATGTATGTTGGGTCATAGGATTTTTGAGAGAGTGTAGAGGCTGAGGATTATAAGAAGTACGTTGAGGACCCTAGATTATAGAAAGAGTGTGTTGGACCCTAGAATTGTTGAAAGTTTGTTGAAGCCCCAGGATTATATAAATAGTATTTTGATGCCCAGGAGTATTGAAAGTGGTGCCCAGGATTATAGAAAGTGCATGTTGGGGCTCAGGATTATTGAAAAAGTATGTTTGGGACCCAGAATTATGGAAATAATATGTTTGTGTCCCAGGATTATAGAATGAGTATGTTTGGATCCCAGGATTATAGAATACTGAAGACTGAAGGTCCAGGTTCACAATATGGACCTCATAGCATGAGATTTAGTTTTTTGGTAAATCAGTTCTGTTAAATGTTTAACAATGTTCCAACAAATTTAGTAAAATCTGGACTTAATGTTTAAAACATCATGAGAGAATCACAGCACAGAAATTGCTCTGAATGTTTGAACCTTAGCTCTAGATTTACAAGCACAAGGTCTGTAACAATGTGCCACAAGTTCAGCTTTTGTAAAATGAATTGTATAACAATATTCCACATGTTGATTTTATTTGTAATTCAGTTTTGTTACAGTGTTAACTATATGAACATGTTGCTTATTGTTTGTAAATCATTTTTGTTACAGTTTCACAAATTTATCTGCTCATTATGATGTATTTTGTCAAGTATGTATTGTATATAATTATATCCACATGATGTATCAAAGCTATGTATTTTTGCCTTTCTGGTGGCATTTGTTTTTATTATGTTATAATATACACACATTTCACTTTTTGTGTTTAATTTTGTTTCATTAAATAGTAATAATTTTTGTAGAGCTTAGTCAATCAGTTAAATAATAAACAGAATATTATTTTTGCAATCATACATGTATTTACGTTCGTATGTTGATAAAAGTTATTTGAAATGTTTTTTTCATTTCTGTCACTGTGTGAAAGGCCATCTAATTTGAAATTATTTTATCACCATATTTGTGTCATCACTAACTTGTATTATATATTTTTCAAGAACAGATATTTATGGGAGAAAATAGTCAAAATAACAGTAAATGTGATGCTTAACATTTGTATAAGTTATTATATATATATATATATATACGAGGCATGATTGATAAGTTCATGGTCTAAGGTATAATGTAGAAGGAGTCAGTTTCAGAAAAACAAATACAGTCATTTTTCAGCATACTGTATATGCAAATATTTTCGTGGCTAAAAACATTTGTGATCAAGCTTTCATTTCACATTTTCACGAGGAATTATTTTTGCGATTGCATCCACCAATAATAAAAAGAAAAAGAATAAAAAGAGCAACACTGACCAAACTCCTTTCAGTTACTGTTTCTTTTATACACTTAGACATCTTGAGCATACTATCCACATGTTATATGTATTTCCAATAAGACATCGATTGAACACATGCACATGGTCCAAAGAAAAAATTAATAGTCTTTATTGATAGTACCCACAATATTCCGTTCAGGTTAAATAAGAATATAATTCACAATTATTGTTGAATAATCACATATAATCTTTGTAAAAACAAACAAAACTGAAATCCATGTTAGTAAGAAATGTCACTTATCACATGATTTGGCCAGTAACTTTGTGCTAAATATATGGTACGGTGTTCACAGCCAAACTGGAAATAAGTTTGTGTATAATAGAATTTGCGGCAGTATCAGCATGTTCGTGATTTTTACGGTGTATTTTATTCGCGAAATATTTTGCGTATACGGTAGTCCCCTCCTACATAAACTCACTTGGTCCAGCGGTCATGGAGCAGACAGATCCCTTATGTGTAGAAGGTGCTATCTTGGGCCCTCAGAAAGTGTCCACTGCATTCATAACATCACAATCTGTGGCCAAATGATGACCACTGAGCTCCTTTTTCATTTTTGTGAAGCGGTAGTAGTCAGATGGAGCTAAATCAGGAGAATAGACTGCGTGTTTGACAAGTTTGAATCCATATTTTTGGATAGCAGCTATGGCCACTGTGGACGGGTGTGCTGGAGCACTGTCCTGGTGGAAGAGCGCTCCTCTTGTCAGCTTTCCACACTAAATTTATAATTAATTGTTTGTACCAGTAACTTCAAACATTCTCTGTAATCATTTAACAAGTTTAACTGCACTCACATTCAGTGAAACGTGCAGCTCATGTACTTCTACCTTAGACCACAAATTTATCAGTCACCCCTCGTATACTAACTTAAATCAGCTAAAATTGCTAAAAGGTTTATAAATAGTAACCTACCGTACTTTGACAAAAGTGCAGACTTATTACTTTATTACACAGAAGCAGTATACAGGTATAGGGAACATTTCCTTTAAACAAAAATTATCTAAATTGATTAATAGTTGCTCAGTTTGCTATTAGAATAGTATAACAACATGTGACACAGTGTGTAAATATGGGATCATTTCATAAACATTTTTTTTTTTTGGTGTAAACTTAAATTTAATTATCAGAATGGTGGGATAAGGTTTTTTTCATGACCCACACCCACCTCCAGCAAAAAAAGAAGAAAGAAGTACCTATTAAAATTGTGTTTTAAGTTATTTCATAACTTAATTACAACAATGAAATCCATTTTCTGTTTCCGAATTTGTGCCTGAAAATGTCCAAATCTGGATATTTTAATAACATTTGTATATTTCAGAAAGCTAACAATAACTTCTGGAAGTGTATGAATTATCATTCTATAAATTGTGACCAAGTGTCAGGCACAGAGGCAGGATTTCTGAAAGGGGTTCCAAATGTGATAGCTGATGGTTAATTTTCACATCCTTCTACTCAAAAAAAGTAAAAAGAAAGTGGGGGGGTGGGTCTGGGCTCCTCGTTCCACTACTGCATGCCTACTTTTGACAGAGTGGGTTACAATTTGTAATATTCAGATATTCAGATTGCATAATTAAATACTTTTATCCTTCATTCTGCTAACATAAATGCATATAACCCACCTCTAATAATTAATAGAAGACTTTTTTTTAATTAAAAATATTGTAATAGTCCCAAATAATTCATTTCATCATTATTCATCACAGTGTACGTCGATATACAGGGTGTCTCAAAAGTCTCACACTGAGGCAAAATATTTATTAAATTTTAATAAATTTTCAAACTGTTGGCCTTCGACTTCTAAGCACTTTTGAACTTGATTAATACACAAATTTTTGTATATTTTGAATTGATAATAAGTCTGAAAAGAACAAAAATATATTAAATAAAATAAGAAAAAGTGGCTTATGGTGTGAGACTTTTGGCATGACCTGTTTTTTTTGAAAACCCTGGCTACTTGGCAAAAACAAGGTTACTTAAAATCCAGGAATAAAGGTTTTATTCAGATTCACCCCAACGCAAACTAAATTTTAAGATTTATACATGTTTTTAAAACTCTGATTTTTATGTTTATACATTGTAACATGCTATAAAATCAATAATTACTTTTAATGTCTTACATGTATGATTTTGTATCTGAAAGTTTTAAATAGCTAAATTATTATATATAAATATACATTTCTTAAAATATAAAGGTCAAAGGTCACAGGTCACAATTTTTGGATGCCATAAACAGCATAATGTTAAAACTGAATCTCCTATTTATAGTCATACTCATCAAAATTAATTAGGGGAATTTTTAAAAATCATTCCTGTAAAATGTATTTTGGTCAAAATAAATCACACTGGTTGCTTTAGTTTTTCCATGTATCATAGTCAGATTTAATTTAACAATATTTAAAAGTTGTATGTGATCAAAATTCATTGAGAGATAACATTAGCAAAAAATCACTAAAATGTCTACTAGCCTTTAATTAATTTTGTTGAGTATAGATAACCAAAAGCATATTATATACATGTATTTATTGTCTAATGTATCAAGTGAATGAAAATAAATTGTTTTTCATTACGCATGTGATTATAATGAGTTCATTGGCCCCTCATTTCTTTGAAGATTGCCCAACCCATCTCAAATAACCCACAATTATTGATTTCTTTGATTATGAATATGCAAAGTTTTGTTGTCTATGTCAAGTATTTAGAAGAAAGTCATAGAAAAATGATGAACTTTTAGAAAAACATTTCTCAAATATCGTGTTTCTTTCTATTTTTGTGTTTTTCATTTTCATGCTCATTATATTGCATATAAATACACAATGTACATGTATGTGAATATGTTGTATAATTATGAAGGAACATATCTCATAATTTTTTTATTATACTATTTATGCACAATAAGTATGTTGTAAATGATATGTATCTATATAGTATACTATATATATATGTGTATATGTATTTGTATATGTCTAATATATAATATGAAGAGCTTGTTTTCAAAAGGGGTTAAAGACCATTTAACAGTTTAAAAGAAAACTCAAATAAACTGAATGGGATGTAATCCCTTTTGCACTATCATTGAACATTCAGTAGTATGTCACTGATGGGTGTATGCTGTTTTGAAACAAAATGGATCTGAGCTCTTTTGCAATTGAGCTCTTCATAT
>JAULBS010075166.1:2119-20461 GCA_032355785.1 Symmetromphalus regularis
TGGATCTATTTAAAATATCTATTATACATGTATATTGCTAGTATAAAATCAAACTTGTTAATCTTTTTATCTACATGTATGGTACTGTACATTTTATTTTACTCTGTATACTGCACTTGTATATATATTATGTAATATGTGTATGTATTTACACATTTGCTATTAATTTTCTTAATAACTTGTTGAATGTTGCTCAATTTAAAATTAGGCATGTGATTTTACAAAGCTATTCTTCACAACGAGGTGTTGTGTTTTTGTCTTTTAAACTGAAATAATGACAATAAAAATGTGTATATTGTTTGAAATTGAAGTTTTAGTTTTTTCTCCATGTTTTCACCACAGGTATTTGCATCCAAGTAGGACATTCATTTGTCAACAACTGTGTGAGAGTGAATTATAAAAGTATTAAAAATTAAGTGTTGTAGCAGAAGGAATGTTGCTAGACAAAGTAAAATTAATTGAAGCATTTCATGTATCTTTGATCTGAACCCATCACATATCTGTACAAATGTTGGGAAAGAAATGTTTAACAACATATTAATGTTTAATTTCTGTGATACATGGTTTACAGAGGAAAAAACCTGCTGTTGCAATTTGTTTTGGTCTCATTCCAGCTAGAAGTCAACAAATGGTATAACAAAGAATGTGGAAAGTATTTTCTTGTCTATAATTAGAATGAGTAGCCTATGGCAGTAGTGGGTTTTTTCTGAGTTATATGTCACAAATACCCTGAATGTGACATCTAAAAGCTGCTGATTAACCAATGTGCCGAGGTGTCATTAAACAATCTCTTTTTCTGACTGGCATCAAGGGTCTATACATTTTCTACCATTCTAAACAGGATGACATCTAAAAGCTGCTCATTATACAATGTACTGGGGTGTCATTAAACAATCTCTTTTTACCATTAGCATCAAGGGTCTATACATTTTCTACCATTCTAAACAGGATGACAACTAAAAGCTTTTCATTATACTATGTGCTGGGGCGTCATTAAATAATATCTTTTTCCCATTGGCATCAAGGGTCTCATTACATTTTCTACCTTTCTAAAAAGGATGTTACATAAACTTTTGTAGACATGAATACCATTCACCATTAAGCAGTCATACAACACTTTGGGTTAAAGTTAATTGCAATAACCTTCCAGGATCTGAAATCACCATTGTCTAGAACTTTCTAAATAAATGTAGGTCATTAACTTGAATGTAATCTTCCAATCTAGGTCTAGGTGATCTAAACCCGTAAAATCTTTGTTTACAAAAATGACCCATCACTGCAAAAACTAATTTCCATAACTTTAATAAAAACAAGTTTTCCCAAAAGAGGCTGAAAAAATTGATTATTTCCCCATAACTTTCCATGTTTTTCATAAAACTGCAAAAACCTCTTAGAATGTTTAACAGCCGATTACAATTATAGTATTCAAAAAATATATGGAGTGTAATTTATAAAACTTTTACATAAAATATCACAAATGACAAATTCAAATTATAAAATATGCTCATTTTTATTGACATTGGATGGCTCTTGCAACAAAAATACATTGTACAAGTCGGCATTTAAACAATTCGGCAATAAAGAAATTAGCACTTTGGCTAGAAGGTCCACTTCAAGCCGCCAAAAATGACATCACAGAGGTCACAATCACCACACACTGAAAAAGCTTGATGATAAATGTTTAACTGTTAGCGAAGTATAAACACAATATCAAACTAGCTGGACCAAGTTTGGCAACAATCTGCTCGCTATCACTAGTTTAATAATTTGCAAAATCTATGTAAAAATATACTGAGAACCAGTCAATCTGTACTATACTAGGAACCAGTCAAATAGAATGTACTATACTAGGAACCAGTCAAATTGTATACAATATACAACCCCTGAAATTGCCTGCGGCAATCGGCAATGCCATAGAGTTTTTCATTCTCCATGGTCGCGGACTAACTTTTATAAAGGTGTAGTTTATTCTTATTATTAAAAATAAACTATACTTTATGCTAAAATTGCCAGTGACACTATTTCTCCACAGCATTTATTTTGATGTGGACATTTTCTTAATTGAAGGGGTTGATATACTGGAAACCAGTCAAACTGCTTTTGAGACAAGTTTGTAGCTTAAAAAAGTACAACCAACTTCGTTCCTCTAAAGACATTTCTACTAATAAAAATGATCATATCTTTGAAATATTAACCTTTTGTCAAACGGTATATGAATACAATCAATATATGGACTACATTCAGAATGAAACTGTTAATGGGTGTCATTTTGAAAGGGTTTTGTTTTTAAGCACTTAATGTTAAACCCAGTAAAAAGTTAGGGAACCAGTTCTAGCTCATAATGAACAGGTTTAATTACAATTAATGCATTTGAACATTCAAAACTGACAAAGTATCTTGACTGAGGAAACGAGACAAAATGATAAAGCTAAACCATGCCACCTTTCTGTTGTAAATACATCAATGCTGGAAGTAGTAGAACTAAACCAACAGTACTGATGCAGTAGTAAGTACCAGACAAGTTAGGAGATTAGAGATAATGGGAGTAAGATAAAAAAGAACCTCGATAGATCAGGGAGCCAGTCAAAACAGAAAGAAAGAGTTAATGTTATGTTGTAGACTGGATGTGGAGTAGGATACAAAATTTGATCAGAGATAAAATCAAAACATAAATAAAGGGTCAATCATTGTTACGTTATGTTGAGAAAGAAACCTTGTTAATAATAATTTAAACCAACTCATTAAAAGAAGGATTCCACTTAAAATAGATACAATTTATGTTAATTATTATATAATGGTAATTAATGTTGAAACGTGACAGCATTTTATTTCATTCAACTTGAATTAGTTTCACCCCACATTGAAATAATACCCCCTACTCACAAAAGAATTTTTTTTAAATAATCTTAAATCATCTTTTGTTAAAATTTAATATGGTTACAGAATTACATCACAAATTGTAGTTTTCTTTTTATTACCTAGCACTACATTTTGGTTATTTACATTATGCTTGCAAACAAAATCTTATCTAGCACAAAATAAGATAACTTTTTATGCAAAAGCTAATGAAAACCATCACAGTTCATTTATATATCTGTATGTAATATAAAAAGATAAAAGACTATGTATATAAGTTTTTCAAGACTAGACTGACTTAAACTGGATACAAATTACATGTAGATCAATTAAAAATGTTATAAGAATGCAGCTCTTAAGCTTACACAATATTCAGTCTAGAGGGGATTTAGTATGTAGGGTTCAGTAAGGTATGGGGAGTTGTGAAAAAAAAACGTGTTTGGTTTTGTGGGGTTTCACTACACGTACATACACACATAATTATAATCTACAACAGTATTTCAGATATTTTGTATAAACGTTGACCTAAAAAGTTACGTTCTACAAATTACTATTGTCCCACACAAAATGTAATTTTCAAAGAATATCGGAGTTTGTAAATGATAAAAATAGATAAAACTGGTATAGTGAACCAATGTGGACATGCAACCCTTATCCATATTCATTTTATATTCATAACCTACTAACCTATGTTGTAATATACATGACAAAGTACATACATTTTATTAAATAAGCACTGTGAACCATAACTAATGTTCAACAAAAAAAACATATCTATGTTGGCCTATCCATACCCGTAACTGAGATTTATAATGTATCATGTTCATTACAAATGTTATTTAAGTCTACGTTATTGGAAGATTTTTTTCTCTCTAAATTACCAATTATACATTATGATAAAATAATACTATTTTTTTTTTTACTTTATGTTTATAATTATTATATTACGTATACTGTGACAGTTGTATATTACTTGTATGTATATTATGAATTGTAATATATGTTTATGTATTTAATAACTTGTACCTCCCATTACCTGCTCACTATATGAAACAGATATTTCTCAAACTATTCCTGTAGCCTCATCATATTCTGAATTGACAGAAGTTATGAATTTCTCAGTACTCCTACAAAATGTATTTATTGGCAGTTTAAACATTTGTTTTTATTTTAACAAAACCAAAAGAGCTCACCATTTAATCATCTGCTGTTCTGTGTCAAACATTTGGACTTCCGAAATGTAGTCAGTGAGCCTGCCTCAAAAGGGTTTTGAACCACTGTATTCAGCTTCAATTCATTTGGGTCAGGAGCCCACAAAGGCCATAATTAGTTGGGTTGGGAGGCAGTAGCCACTTCCAGTCATTTACCAAATAAAAACTTTTAAATAATAGTCTTTAGACCTTCTTCCCATACCCACCACCCAATTATCATTGGCCCTAACCTGCACTCTGAGAAACATTAGCTACACCTCTGACAAAAAATCAACAACTGACACCAGGAGTGTCCAGTTATTTTTATCAAAAATATTCACCACCCATCCAACATAGGGCAAAAAAATTAACAATTAAATTGGGTTGCCCTTGTAATTTACCATACTTTCAATTAATGGTACACTGGATTTGACAAAGAATTTCTTTATAACTATCAGTATTGTGTATGAACATTAATGCCAGATATGCACAGATACGTATGTACACAGGAAGCCTTTTAAATTTGTTTTTAAAGTATTTACACTATACATATATGTATAAACATACATAGATATATATACCTTCATAGGAAACTTATTTTATATATAACCTAATGTATTTGTATTTATGACAATTATTTTTATTTTTACACTTATATATGGCTTTTTTTTCCCTAGAGAATAATGATAAATATTTGTCTTTTTTTTAAACTGTGAAGATAAATGGTATAATAATAATAATTAAAAAAAAATAATAATAATAAAAATTCATGAAACTGTTTTCTCTTCAGAATACCAATATTCCTAAATTCTCTGAAATCTCTCACATTTATTTCACATACAATCAAAGTGCTGTAATGCAAAATATTTTATGGTACTGAAGCAGATGTTTCCAAAACAAGATAACTGTACATAAATATATTGCAAGATACAGGCCTGTTGGAGCCGGCAGGGTGTATGGGGTGGCTTAGCCCCCCTCCCTTTTTTTTGGCCAATTTTAATATGGTTCAAAATGACTCGGGTAATAAGCCGAAAACATGCCAAAATTGCTATAAAGGGAGTTAATATTGTAAAATTTCCTTATAGGGTGTCGCGCCAGTTGTTAAATTGTATATGGGAAATTATAATCTAGAATGGGGTTACCAAATTTCAGCAAAATCAAAATACAAAAAAACTAAATATCTGAAAATTGTTTAGAACTTTTTCAAGGTGAACCGTAAACAACAGCCTACACTGTCATTGATAGGTACATGTATATCTCTCATTTATTCACTGCAATATAATTCTCATTTATTCACTGCAACATAATTCTCATTTATTCACTGCAACATAATTCTCATTTATTCACTGCAACATAATTCACACAATGACAGGAGAAATGTATCTCATGTCAAAAGTCATTTAAAAACAAATACAACTCTCTCTGAAATGTAAGTGAATAAAAACTAAATTTGGTTTAGAAAAAGAAACTAACAAAGTCCACATATGAACAAGAATTCTGTAAAATTAAATGTTTCATGAAAAAAAGAAGGAAAGAAGATAAATGTTCTGATTAATTTATATTTTAAAAAACCCCACATAATTTTATTATCTGTAACTACTTAAATGATTAGCTTAAAAAAACATTAAACTGCTTTGAGATGGACATCTACATATGCAAATACATTTTTTTTTAAACTAAGTTAATAGTTTGTGAAAACTCAAAATTTGATTTAAGTAAATGACTGATAACCTCACCAGAAATGAAACAACTATGACATAATTATGTTTAGGTGAGACAAAAATGACACTAATTAGGACCTCCAACCAATGCAAGATTGTGCTTAGACAACGAATTAGACATAAGATACACCTTCAGTTAGCATATTTTGTATACAACATCCAGGGATATAATTAATTTTATTTATGATGTATTTCCTTAAAGAAATTTAATAAAAGATTCCTACACTGATGTGCTCCACCTTCCAATAAAAAAAATCCAATTTCTAAATCAATAGATCTGCTTTCCTTTTAAAGTAACATACCGTCAGGATTTTATTTCCTATACAGCTGGCCTCTGATATTTAACACCATTCACCACCATTTCCTAAAAGCATGCGTTAAATTACAAATCAGAATGAAAAAATTACACAACCTTTTATAAATCATTATATAAACATAAAAAGATGCATTAATTTGACTAACATACATGTAGTACTAATATTTTATTATTCTAACAGAGCATCATTTTTAAAAAGTGAATATTCCCATCTCTTTGTGAAAAGACACTAAAATTCTCTAAGTCAGAGCCAGGGACATCATGTCACATTCCATAAATAAAACCCTGGCTTATTAGGATCGTTAATGATGGATATCTCAGGAATATCAAACAAAACAAGGAGTGGGCAAACATTTCTCCCCGAAAGCCACATTGAACATCCGTAAGGTCTCTAGTGTGCTGCATTTGACAAAAGCAAAATAATAATAGTTATTTTCAAACAATTTTTTTTAAAAAACCCATATAGCATATTGATTTATTAATCATCAGCTATTGGATGTCAAACATTTGGTTATTTTGACACATATTCAAGTGTGATTTCACACAAAATTACAATTATTATTCATACAACTGTATTATCTGGTACACAAAGAAAGTAACAGATAAAACTGAATTTAATATTATGGTACTTCATAAATGTTACTGAACAATTACTCAAATTCCTAATGGGATTTAAGCAATTGCACACAACCCTGCAAGAATATTTGCAGGCTGCACAAACAGACTTTGTGGCCCGTGGACAGAGTTTGCCCACCCCTGGTCTAGATTGATGAAAATGACATCTGAAAGAAACTAAATGTTACACAAGACAGAATTTCCATAAAAATGCAAAAATTGCATCAATTTTGTGCTTATACAAAATTACAATACAGCTCCATCAGAGAAGAGGTGCAAAACAATGTCATACATGTACAATTTATAAACAAATTTAAATGTTTAAACAACTTTACATTTAATAATGTACAAATGGGGAAAAAAAGAAAAAACTAGTTTAATTATAACGATTTAAGAAAAAAAAAAATCTAAGAAACTGAAATGACAAAATTACATATATATTTTGTTAAGAGATCAAAATTAATTTCAGAGTTTGAAGTTTATATACAATTCATAGATTTAAACCTACATGTATTTATTTTATAAAAGCACAGAATTCAGTTTTGATATATATTCGTAAGTAAATTAATACAACATTCACAGATTTGGCTTATTTGTAAGTCAGTTAACACAAAATTAACAGATGTTGACCTATAAATAAACATAAAATTTAACACATTTTCATAAGAAAATCAACACAAAATTTACAGAAATGAAATTTTTATACATTCACAATTTTCGACCTGTCCATACAAGTATACACAGATTCAACGAGACTTGTTATTGTGAACTCTTACCACCTAGAATGAGAAGGTGCCCAACTTACAATATTCTGCACATTCTTTAACTATGTGTAGTTTATCCAAGAAGTATTACTTAAATGGATTCATTATCAATGAAGAATTACAATTCTTCTATTTTAACAGCTATAATAATGTTTTTTTTTCACATTATTAAAAAAAAAAAAAAAATTAAAACAAAAATGACGAGTTCTCCTAAATATCACAAAACAAAGGAAATAAATTAAAGAAGTCGACTTCGTTTCCGTGATGGGGAATCAATGATGACATCGGGGGAAGTTGTCCTTTTCCTTGAACCTACATTCCTTGAGAATTCATCATGGATAAATCTGTTGAGTTCTTCAATATTTCCCCAAGCAGGCTGAGCGCCACCCCCATGTGTCCCGTAACCAACACTAATGTTAGACATTGCACCATTTAATCCTGTGGAAAACAGAAAAGAAAACAAGTGACAACTACCGATAAAAAAATTCAAATTTCCATATCAAATTAAAAATTAAGAAATATTTCTACATGCCTGGAGGACAAGTAACAGAAATGTTCCTAGTCCCCTTGAAAAACCTGTCCAAATTAAGAGAATGCTTCAAATCCCAAATGGGGGGAGTTAGGATGAAATGGGGGAATTCTCACAAAACCAACGTAATTATACCAGTAGGGATACACCAAACTTTGATTGATGAACACAGCCACATACCTGAGAATATAAACAGATCAGATAAACTGAAAATAGATTGGATGAAACCAGATATTAATCTCATTTTAGTTACGTTACCAGTTTTTGTCTTTTTAACCCATGTTCACAGCAAATCACAGTAAGATTCATTTTGTTTGCCTGTTTTGAGGTAACCTCCATGCAACATATTCACACAAGTCTCACATTCCCAAACCTACAAACACCCACTTTTGATAAATTAATCCTACATTCAAAGATAATGTACCCAGCAAAAGTACATAAATTGTTTGAAAATAATTTTATAATGTATTAAACACAGCTTTTGATAATGATGAAACTATTTACAAGACAGTAGCGGATCCAGAAAATACATTTAGGAGGCCCTAAAGATTAAAAAAAATTATTTTTTTTAAATTTCCCAAATTTAGTGGGGACTAGGCTACATCCTAGATCTGCCATTGCAAGATAAAACGGAAAGCAACTGAACAGTGTTTAACATAACTTTATCACAAACTACCTTGAAGTGCAATAGCTTCCCGAAAAGCATCTAAATCTTCTTCCACAACATCTGATTCACTTTGAGGAACACGAGCTGAGGACCGTGCTGACGATCGTTCAAGTCCAACACGTGGAGCAGGCCTCATTGACGAACTGCTGTGTCGATGATTCCGAGGTGGTGGATTTCTGCCACATAAAAATGCCAAAAGTTCTTCACGTCTTATGTGTCTCCTTTTCTTTCTGGCCCAAGCAATAATATCTCTAGTTTTGTGTTGTTTTCCACACTGGATGCCATAGTCCACACATGTTTGCAAAGTCTCTATACTATCTGTAAACAAAACAATGTGTTGTTATAAATTCTGATGCAAACTGAAGTTCCAGTAACAGAACTAAATATTTAACAAACATCTTGATTATTTTGGTTTCAAATGGGTGAGAAAATCTGATAACCAAAAAAGAGAGAAAAGTTGGATCTTAATTGAGACCATAAATACAAACATGTGAAAAATGTTGAATCCAAGCAAGAAAACTCACATTAAACCCATTCATATTAAATATTTATTCAATGGTTTGGTAAATATATTTTTTTTTAAATTAACTGACCTCCTGTAATACGAAGTGATTTTGATGTGGGCATGTGTATCTCAAACTAATTGATTCAATGAACACTTTAAAAGTGTCATCACTTAAATCACTGATGAAATTAAGTGTTATTTATTGTCAAAATAAATAATACCCTTCCCTACCAAAAAAACCCCAAACAATTACAGGCATGATAAATGGCGACAACACTAGTCAATTTGTTTTAACAATTTTTGTAGTTTTTTTAAAACAATAAATATTGATATTTGTTCTGTAAAAGCATATGAGCCAAAAGATGTATTGTCAACTTAAAACCGTATAAACACAAAAGTCACTCAGTTCTAAAAACTATTGCCAGTATTGGATGCATATTGTAAATACCTTGTTGTAGACACACAGACCAACATTCAGTCAGTATTTATATATATATGCAAGATATTTTAAAATACATACCTGTCTATATAGAAAATAAATATGATTTATTGATTACCTTTGTACAAATTAGTTACAGATAATGCGGCAGTCTGGAAAGGAAGCCATGTTGAAAGATCTTGTTGTCTATCTGTGAACAAAAACAGGAAATAAATCATGTAGCTGAACTTAATTTAATTACTCAATAATTTACAGCACATAAAAATTAGTATACAGTAAAAAGATAGTGACAGTTCATGCGTATACAGATAACAAACAGGTCCATATGATTATGAATGACTTTGAGAGTGGGTTGGGGGAGGGACTGGTGGATCAGGCACAAACTCTATATATCAGATTTAGGTCACAATGGCAAAAAATGTCTTTAAAAAGGTTTACAAGTGGGGGGTCAGGGGGTGGTAGGGTGAAGGGGCCTGACAAAATACATTCAAAAACAATACATTACATAAAATTAGAAAGTTACTGGGTAGTATTACGTACAAATAACACAAAAAAACAGAAGAGAAACTACAACAAAACAGACAAAATAAATTACCACCTAGAGGATTTGAAACATATTCATAATTAGTAACACTGACAACTTTCAAACCAATTTCTAGATAAAATAATTAAATTTGATAATTTTGAAAACAATTTCAATCTTTACAAAAAAATCCCATTTTAATTTTTATTAAACTATCTTCCCTTTGAATGCATTCATGAGAAAATAATGTGAGGTTCCCAATAACAAGTAAACAACATATGGAGGTGACCAAGTTAACTCAAATGTAAAATTTCCTACCACAGCCCTGTTTAGTTATCGCTTCACTATGTCAAAACAATTTATAGGAAAGGGAGGGTGTGGGCAGGAATATTTCTTAATAAAAAGTTGACATGTTAGTGTTAAATATTCCATAACCACATTCAAATTAATATATGTACAGGATATCAAGTTAATATTCAATTAATTATAATCATTATATTTTCTTTGTCTGAACATGTCTTGACCTGAATGTTATATAATGTATTGGTGAAGAGGCATTAATGTACTAATATTGTAATAAAGGCCAACATTAAAAAAGAAGGCAAACTGTCTGCTGATTGACATCAATTAATGAACAGAAAGTATATTTGTTGATTAGAACAGTGTATATTGTAAGTTGTTGTGATTGCAGAGCTAATTACAGCAACAGCTTTTATCAAAGAAAATGTTTCATACCAAAATTTGAAAAATGATATTTCAAAACATTTTTAATAAGATTTTTCATGCTAACATCAGTTACTATTGCCTATTCATATCAAACAATATCTTGGTTTAGATTTTTTTAAAATTCTGTGGCTATTATTTTAGCGGACACAAAACAATTACCTGAACTTTTATTTTACTGCTTAGACAATTTTGATCCTAAGAGTTGAAATCTTTCATCAGAAATCATACATGGTTTTGCATTGTTTGTACTACTACTACTACTACTACCGGTACATGTACTAATTGCTAGATCAGGAGCAGAGGTTTTAAAAATGAAATATTAGCATGGTTTTGTAATGTGTTACACATATACAGTTTTATAAAGACTGACACATTAATAGATGTTTTATTGCTTGAGTTATAAACAGGTTAAAACCTATTTATAATTTAACATGATCTCAAATAGCATCAAATGAAATGAACACACATCACATTATTGTAACACACAAATCATTGTTATTTCAACAGTACTGGATTGGATCACAACATTACCTAAATCCCTATTAAATGTAGGCCTGAAAGATATTCAACTGGACTCCTTCTCTTTCCGTCTATTTATCCCAACTGAGTGTTTTGATGTGGCTACTACAGGGCTCACCCTGGTATAAAAATAGCTGTAGCAAAAAAATTAGCTGAACAGAATTTGTATTAGCCAAACATAACTTGGTCTTAAATGTTAAAATTGTACAACTTTGTTGTCAAGACCTATTTTTTGTACAGAAAATAACCGAAACAGTGTTCTCACTACTCCATTTAGCATTTTCCCTGTCCCTTTCATTTTCTGCCGCTCCTGTTTTTCCCCCCCACTTAAGAGACTATTTTCACCTGTGTAAAACAGTGGCTGGTAATTAGCAGCTTAATGGCAAAACAAAACAATACCAGTGTCACTGAGAAACCTACTGGAGTCATTAACAAATTGGGAAGTTAAGGTGATAAGTACTTTGCCAGATCTAACTTACTAGGGTGTTTAATTAACACAACTTCAGGGCCGTATCCTCGGGGTGGGTGGCAGCAGATGGGCAGTTACCCCCTAAGATTCCCACTTTTGTTTTTACACATTAGCATACACATTATTGGACTAGTCATAAATTTGTTTATAAAAAGTCAGGGCTCACGTTGTCGGTAGCCAAAGTAGCTAATTTTTACAAAATATGGCTAATCAAATCTGATTATGGCTAAAAATTTGGCTAAGCCTATTTTAGTGAAACTTTTTTTTTCTTCATTTTTTTTTAATTTGGGGATCTCAGGTTAATGACACAGCGATTATGGAAGGGACGAGCCATGTTCTATCCACGACGGTCTCTATGCTAATATGCTACGGACGCAACATATTTTCCCTTTTTTTTTAAATTAAAAAAAAAAACCCACATATATTGCATGTATCAGCCAACATTTTAACTCTTAAAATTGGGAAGGGGTTTGGCCTATATAGAGTGCTGGGTGGTCATTGAACAATCAATAATAATGGCCTATTTAATACTTGATAGTGAAATGTATGGAAACTGGTCACTAACAGAAACACAATACCGTTGAGTATTGATCATTCCAAGCACATAGCATCCACAAAGTTCTTACCAGAACATATTAGTTTATTTTTTTCAGATATTTTAACTGTACTTCAGCGATGCAAACATTTATTTTAACAGTGTTGGTAGAAGCCAAAAAATCACATGACCAGTGAGAAGGTTACACACTGCCATAGATTTTTTTAAAGTGCATTTCTGTGTTATTTCTATGTCATAACATGTTGTACAATTTCTCACAATATCAGAAGAGGCTTAGAAATAGCATTTTTAAAAAGTATAATTAGTTGATAATCATTCAGCCACAAAATATTTATATGTTGACAACTAATATGTTTAGCTATGCAACTTCAAACCTATACCCAGTGTGATGACTGATGTCACTTTTTTGTGCAAACAAACAAATCAGAACCTGCACATGAGCAAAGGTTCCAGTTTTACACTAATTATAGCAATAATAGTACAATAATAATTTAATAAATTTCTATTAAAATGATCTTTTCAGAAAATAAAAAATATATGTATTTAAGAAATGAACTTTGATTATGAAATAAAACAACATTCTTTTCTTTCTTTATGTGTAATAGTTTTGTTAATTCCTAAATATAACTATCTGTGAATTAATTAATACTGACAAATATTCAACCAATCCAATAGAGGCTTAAATTACAGTAACACTGTTTTGTTTTGCCAGATGTAATGTTGAGTTGCTAATTACCAGCAACTTAATTTACGAGTATACAGGAGCGGCATAAAACGAAGGGGGGGAGGGCATGACAGGAAGCAAAAGGGCACAGCAAAACGCTAAAGGGGTGGCACTCTCCCTTAGATGGAGCAGTGAGAACACAATGTCTATATTTAGGAATTACAAAACAGTATTGCACATCAAAGAAAGAACATTTAACTGATTGTTAAAAAATCTTGGTTGGCATATATGCTAACTGTTCTCAATAGTTTAATTTTAATAAAAAGAAAAGTTAGCTAAAAATAGGCTTTGCCTAATTTTTAGCTATAATCAGATTTGATTAGCCATATTTTGTAAAAATTAGTGAATGACTAATTGGCTACAGACAGCATGAGCCCAGCTGCGATTTAAGAGAATGAAGCTAATGTTGGAACGTAACTATAACCATAATTTCGTGAAAAGATTACAAGAAATTAAAGTTTTAACCTGGGTAGATATTTTACTGGGCTGAATATACTAACACCTTAATAACTAATTGAAAATGGTCCAGTTGTCATTTTTGACACCAATTCAATATTCAATCTGAGGAAAATTATTAAATAGCTAATTAGCCAGTTATTGATATTTTCGTTTATTATGTAATCACCTTTATATAACTGAGCAATAGCTGTAGCAGAATTCTGAAAGGTCAGCCACAGTTTTTTAACTGCGTATTCTCTTTCAGCCTGCAATCTGTCCTCCATGTTTGGTTCTGAATCAAGTTCGTCCAGACATTCATCTTCAAAACTTTTTAACCAATTTTCGGACGGTTGGTCCGAATCCTGATTCTCCTCTGGGTTCATTATAACCTAAGAGGTACTAAAAATGTTCTTTCGTTTCACTTTTCTCATGGAATTATATATATTGTACGAAAGACGTGTATTTTACTCTTCTTAACTGGCACAATCGCACAATCAGCGAACATTCGGGAGATAACGGAAGATGAAACTGCGCATGCGCTTTACTGTTAGCCTTATCCCGAAAACATCCGAAGTATAACGGAACAGTAATTTGTAAATTCTGGGTGTTCCTTTGTATTGTTAATTCACCAGACAATAGTTTGGTTAGTCCTTAAAATCATGACAGCCAAAGTGACATCTTCTGATGGTAAGTTATGTTTAAATACTGACATTCAAATATCAGCGATCCCAGACTCCCCTCCACGAGACGGCCATCTTGTTTATTTTTATTCAGAGCCGGATCAGCGCCGAGTTATTTAACTATTATTTTGTATGTTTCTGGTTGACAGCAGTTTTCCCCGGTAAAGGGGTAAAATCTGCAGACATTGGGCGAATTGCCAGCAAACACGTGAAAGTGACCGTCTCGCAAAGAAGTCCGACGACTCCAGGGCGAGATCGCCAACGTACGGTCACTCCTAATGATATGAATAACAGCACAATGAACCATGTAAATAACAAGGAGGTTAACAGTTCCAACCATGAGGAAATGGAAACGGACCATAAGATTGGTTTGTATAATTGTTAACTGTTTAAATATATTACTTGGTATGTAGCTGTAGCTGTAGGAATCAGATGGAAGCATAATTTCGGTCTTATTATGACAGTAATGATAACAGAGCAAAGGGCAGATAAGTCTGTCATTTGCTAACCAGTCAGTTAAAGAAGAAATTGACCATATTAAGTAATTAAATGAACAACAATTAACTCCCAAGATAACAAGATAGTTATTATGGAACAAAATTTTCAGTTTATGTAATACTTGCATAAAAAGCATACATGTAACCTCTCTTAGTCTTAAAAACCCCCTAGAAATCTGGTTATTTCTGAAGTGGTCTATTTACAGCTGACTTGTTTATAATGAATCTGTGAATACGTGGGCATAGGCATGCTTTTGTTACATAAGTAAAGATGCCCATCATCCTAGAACACAGGCAATAAAATAAAAAAGTTGCACAAAATGACAAATGATGAAAAATAATTGTAAAGCAGTTTACTTGACCAGCCATTTTTTTGCAGAGTATTACCATATTAAATGATTTTTCATAATTAATATATTCCTAAATGAGAAAACATTGTCAAAGACAGGACAGATTTCATCCAGTTCAATATTCATTGCATATGATTTTGTGTAATCAGCATTTTCCCATAGAATCATTTTCCAGCCAGATTGACTGGGCCAGTTCATAAATGTGTCTAGCAAACTTGAGCACATTTGACCGTACATTACGATTCAATATTGGTGTGTTTAAAGCACTTTTTGACCTAGTACTTTCAAATTTGTGATGTAGACTTGTACAAAGAAGAAATATACCTTTTAGTAGTTTTACAGAAGGAATTCAAGATGTCAACATTGACTATGGTTTTTATATACTAAATAATCTGGTATGGTTTGTATACATACATTTATTGGTTGACTTTGATATTAAATTGAACATGGTTAAACATTATTTCATTGTGTAGTTATAATTTACACGAGCAGAAGCCATTTGCCATTAATATACCAGTTTTGGTAAGTATCTTTTTTCCTGAAGCAAGTTCAGTAAAAAAATCCAAATAAAATATTCATGTAATTTTTAATCTGATCTTATTTGTTTAACCCTTATCCTGCTGCATTGTTTTTGTAAAAATGTCATAATTTTTACATCATACACATTTGTGTTGATATCTCTTGAATTAGTTGACAATTTTAACTCATATTTTACACATACAGAGTACAATGATGTCCCTTCCACATAGTATTATTTTCATTAAATCATTTATTTATGTTACCATGGTAACAGCAGCCAAATTATAAATATTTGCCATTTAGTTTTTTTAAAGAACTTTAGTTTTTAAAAGAAATCCTTTCATGCACCATCATTATGTGCATGATTCAAAATACAGAGTACCATGCGTGACACAAAACTATAAAAAATAGTTTTGAAAACCACATAAAATTTATGTTAACAATGTAAAAAAAATAGACCCTGTGTGATAAATTGACTTAAAATTTTAGTCATTTAATAAAACCTGTCCGTTCTACATTTCTTGCTATTTATTCCTGAAATTACACATGTTCGGAATATAGATGATACACCATTCACTTAGGCCAATTAAAAAAAAAAAAAAAAAAATTATGTTACCATTGCAACCATCTTCAAATTTGAAGTATATGGATTTGTAATAAAAATCATACTGAAATCCATTTGTTGAATGCCACTTGCTTTGTAATATATTCAAAATAAGTCCTGTCAATTTAAAAACTTTAAAAAATTAATTAATTAAACTGTTACCATGACAACAGCTAATTTTCAAAAAACTTGTTTTAAACCATATAGAGACTCGTATAACTGCCTCATATTGTTAATGTTTGGACTATATGCAATACCTAATCACCTCACAGCATTTTAAAAAATAATAATAATTAAACAAATTAAAATGTTAATATGGCAACAGTTTCTAATTTGTAAATATTTACTTTTAATGGCATTCATTTTGCTTTATTCATGGCTCATATTACTCATACTTGGAATATATTCAGTACTCAAATATGTCACTATTTTATTATAATACAAAAAAAAATGTTGCCATGGCAACAAGTGCAGATTCTGAATTGTTTTTATTAATAGAATGCCACTTTATGCATGCCTCATATTGCTCATGCCTGCAATATAATGCAACTCAGTCACTTCATTTATTTTCATTGAAATGTATACTGTTACTATGGCAACAGTTTGTAATTTATATACATTGTTACCTAATAAAATGTCACTGTACACATGCCCCAAATTGTCATGCTTGTAATACATACATGTATACTCAAGCCACTTACTGAAGGAGTTCTCTTATTAATAACGTTTGTTACCATGGTAACAGCCAGTAACGTTTATAAATGTGTGTTTTTAATTATTATTATTTATTTTTTTAGAAAGGCCTTAATTGAATACATGACTTATTCATTGTAATATTTTCTGTACCCAATTATCACCAATTATTTATCAGTTAAGGAAACTTTTTTTTTAGAATCGAAATATCTGTATGTTCCTTCAAACTTCGTTTTCTGAATCATAAAAAATTTCGCCTTCCATGTTTATCACAGAAGTGAAAACCAAACGTCAAAACAGGAATACCTGCATAACAATTAGTAAAACGTCATATCCGGAATTCCGAAAGTTATTTATAGATATGAAAATAACTTACCGTAATTTGTTGTCAAGTTTTAGACTCTATTTATGTGAATATAGATACTAGTAATATATAATTTCAAAAATGTTTAAATGAGTATCAGGAGATTCTACGAATACGTTGAAACTGACGGACGTATAACTTGTATGTTATGCGCAATAAGGTTTGCCAATGAAGGACTGGGTGTGGAGGTAGCCACTATAATTTATTTGTATTATTTATAAATATTTGTAAGGAACTAATAACACATTTCATATCAGCTCATCTCTATGAGCAACAGAAAATGATATACAGCAAATACCGCTAAATATAGCGTGAGTAATTCACCTAACAGGGCTGTAGGAACGACTTTGGGTGGGGGGAGGAGACACTGATGAATCTGGTACATACTCAATATCAGATTTTGGTTACAATGGCAAATATTAAAGTGTAAAAAAATAAAATAATAATAATAAATTTAAAAAAAGAAAGAAAAAAAGGCTGACATGCCCAGGGCTACAGCCTACAGGCCTGCCGAAAAACTTTCACCAAAAACAATGCAAAGTCTGCAAAAATATATTCACCAAAAATTTCATCAACAACAATGCATAGTCTGCATAAAGCAACATATGCATAGTCTGCATAAAGCAACATATGCAGAAAAAGAAATCATATAACATGCATTTCGGTAAACCCAAAGCAGGGGCATTGGAACGAAATTCATATTGGGGAGGCTGCTCCCGTTTCTGAACATCAGAATTTGCCGGTGAATAATTCAACAATGAATAAATTTAAAAAAAAATAGTTTTGAGAATTATTGGGGGGCTACAGCCTCCTCAGCCCCCCTTCCCCCCTGCAGCTCCTACGCCCCTGCAAAGTACTTTTGAAATATAAATCACATTGCAAGAGTTACAAAAATCACCTAATTATGTAAAACTGACAATGTCAAAGTTTTCTGATTGGTTGATGAATTACAGATGTCGGGCATCCCCCACTGTCTCCCGCCCGCATAGTCAAACAGATGGTTTTCCAGAATGTTACCATATATGTAATATGTATACATTGAATGAAATTCACATTGATATATCGACATATAATAACA